>JAVGWN010001954.1:0-11662 GCA_034552555.1 Semaprochilodus insignis | reverse complement strand
TCTTTCTCTCTCTTCCTATCTCCCTCCCCCTCTCTCTTTTTCTCTTTCTCTCTCTTCCTATCTCCCTCCCCCTCTCTCTCTCACTCTTTCTTTTTCTCTTTCTCTCTCTTCCTATCTCCCCCCCTCTCTCTTTCTCTTTCTCTCCCTCCCTCCTGTACAGTGTTATCAGATCCAAAAAATGGTCATTTGCTTTTTATCAGCAACCAATCGCGAAAAAAGGGGGAGGGGTTGGTTTAAACCTGAGCATTGGCGTGATTGGTTCAGATGTGTCATGTGACCTGGTCTGACACTTCTTGGTTTTGCTTTGTGGGGGACCTTTATAGTCTCAAAATGCTGAAAGCAGTGCGTCTGAAATCTTCTAGAAAAGACCACAGTAAGTGTCACTCTCAGGAAGGCGCATGCTAGGGAAAACAGACTGACGAGCTGGACGATGAAATGCATCAACGTGTAAGCTGTCATTGGGGAGTAGACTGTAGCATCTTGCCTTAAATAAGGAAATCCTTAAGAGAGTTTGATTCCATAATTACTGCAGTGATTAATAAGATTCTGCTGCAGCAGGTTAAACCATTTACTGACTCAGCGAGAAGCTTCTCATTTCTGAAAAGACCATGTGGGAAGACGTATCCCTGGTCACTGTTGTTTCAGAAGGCTCTAATTATTGTGCTGCATCAAGCAAAGAAATCAGCTAAGGAGAAACTGGAATGACTGGAATTGGGCTCAGAACTGTCCAGCACATTATCGAAACTTGGAAGGAGAGTGAAGAACAAGAAACGTGGTTGAAAAAAAAAAATCCTGAATGACCTTGATCGGATATTATTTCATTATGGAACGGAGCACAAGTATTAGTGGAGTTATTGAGCATGGTGAAAACGGACAGGGGAAGTTCTGAACCAGACAGTGAAGTAGAAGATGATGACCCAGAAGAATGTAAAAGGAGCCGTGTCTGTTGTCTGGAGGTACTTTGGGTTTAAAAGGTCGGACGCGAACCAAACAATCACTTAATGCAAAAGCTGTGGAGCTAAAGTCGTCGCGGGAGGTGATAACACGAGCAATTTGCTGCACCACCGCAGCTGCACACATGCTTTGGAGTACCAAGAATGCATGGATCTAAAATCAGCACCTTCCACACCATCAGGGCAAACTGACAAAGCTAAAGGACGGGCGTCACTTGTTGAAGCGTTTGCTAAAGGTACTCCTTACGACAGAACAGGCAAGCAGTGGATCGAGATAACCAACTCCATAACAGTTCATATAGCCAAAGACATGGTTCCGATAAGCTTGGTCGAGAAAGACGGATTCAGGGCTGTGGTAAAGATGCTTGATTCCAGATATGACGTCCCAAGTCGGAAATACTTTAGAGAAGTAGCTAAATAACGTCATGCATGGAAAACAAAAGTCAAATACAGTGAAACTGATGTAGTTTTGAAAAATACCGTGATATAGAATTTTGGTCATACCGCCCAGCACTAGGATAAACCCCACCCCCCCAATAAAAAAAATAAAACAGGGACGTAAACCTGAGGCGAGTAATGGGAGAGAATCCGATTAACAAGATATTGTGCTCGCACACGTCAACAGCAAGCGAGCCACCTCCAGGAGGCCATCATGAACACAGTGGAAGAATAGAAAGCAGGAGGGCTAACTTCCCTCCACTGACCTGCAGGAGACCACTTAAACTTCAGTTATTCTGCTGTGTGTCCAAACACCAAATACTAACATGATTAGCGATAAACGGAAGGTATACTGTTAGCACAAACATGCCATGTTAACATCCTCAACCATATTTCCAAACCAGCGAGCCGCCCCATGGATGCTTGTGCCTTTCAGAGATAAAGCACATTAGCCAAGCCTCACTGAGTTTCCCACAGCCTCGATCAGCAGTTCTGAGCCCTGTACTGCACAGTTTAGTGATTTCCTTGCTCTGGTGCGTCCGACTCAGCTCATGATGGGCTTGAAAGTTCACTGGTCATGCGTGAGATTATGTGAGTTCAACTAAACTGTACCAGATTGTCTTCCCACACAGTTTTGGCAGTTATAAATATTTAGCATTATTATATGCACCAAGCCCTATCTACTATATATCAGCTCCACTGACCGTATAGGACCACTCTGTAGTTCTACAGTTCCAGACTNGTGTTGTGCTGGTGTGAGTGGATCAGACACAGCAGTGCTGCTGGAGTGTTTAAACACCGTGTCCACTCACTGTCCACTTTATTAGACACTCCTACCTTGCTGGTCCACCTTGTAGATGTACAGTCAGAGACGATAGCGCATCTGTTGATGCACAGTGCAGTCTTGGTCATCCTCTAGTCCTCCATCAGTGCCCACAGGACGCTGCCCACAGGATGCTGCCCACAAGACACCCTTGGCTGAATAGTTTTGTTTGGTGGACGTTTCTCAGTCCAGAAGTGACACTGAGATGTCCACCAGCACTGCTGTGTCTGATCCACTCACACCAGCACAACACACACTAACACACCACCACAGATTGCATGATGCCACTTCTCGGATAATCTTTGGAGTGGGTTTATTTTATGTAAATCGGGTTTGTGTTTAATGTGGTCAGTTTCATTCTATTGACGGCAGATTATGTCAACAGTTGAAGTGTGTTTCCTTCATTACCTTGTAGTTTTTTTTGTTTATTCATGAAGTAAACATCGAATTGGTTAATTTTTAAAAACCCCAAAACCAAAAAAAAATGACTTGCTTTCGGTTTGGTGTGTCTGAGCCTGCCTTGTTTGGTGGGGACCAGTCAGACTGTGTTAGTTGTGTTCATATGGTACGTGGTGGTGTTGGTGTACTCAGTCAGAGATCAGATGTGTAGATCATACTGTGCAGATAAAAATATTCATTCGTGACTCCGACATCCCAACCAACACTTACCAAGATATACAGCCTATATCTTGGTGTCTTTTGATGATAAGCTCGTGTGCAATATCCGGCGATACGCCGAGGTCGTAAGAGGACAGGGCTATAAAAGGGCTGCATTGAGGGCACTAAAGGACAGGCACGTTTACTGTAATAGATTCAGTTTCATTAGAGCAAGGCTGCTGACTGTATAATGGAAGCTTTCTCTGAGTGTTGAGTCACTCTGTCTAATCTCCTGATAGGGTTCTCCTGTGACTTTCTGCTGAACTTGGACTCGTTTGTTTCCTGAGAGGAGCCTCCTGGGCAGAAAGCAGGTCGTCACCCGTTGTTTGTGTCTTGTAAGCAAGTTCTTCACGTTGTTGACTTCAAACTCTCAGTAGGGATGCAGGCAATGTATGGTGTATCAAAAAAATTGCTGCAATGCAAAGCTGCTGTTTACATTGTGTGTAAATTTTATGATGAATGAAAAATTCTAAATTACCTTCCGGTCGTGGTTGGGTTGGGTTGGGTTGGGTTGGGTTAAAGTCTGGTTCCATTCCCTTACGTTAAAACGAAAGTGTGTTTTTCCTTCTACTGTAAAGTTAGCAGTTTGGAGATACGAGGTTTTGTTTTGACAGCAGTGATTATGTTGCTCTAAAATGTGCTCAGTGTTAATGGTGCTTTCACTGAAGTGGCTTGAGGCTTAGGTAGTCCCTGTCAAAAGGAGTTAAAAAATAAATAAATAAATACATATATACATACACCTAGCTTTTACCCATCTTCACTGTGTGTGTGTGTGTGTGTGTGTGTGTGTGTATGTGTGTATGTATATATACACATGCAAGAAAGTTTGAAGGCCAAACAGAAAAGCTGCTGATTAAAGTTGCATGATAAACCGTATTATGATCAGAAAATGCACTGACCAGTCCAGACCAGGGTGGCCACTTTCATAACCCCAAAAAGGAGGGCACCCCACCCCCAAATGTAGCACATTATAAAGGGGGGGAGGGTCAGGTAAGATACTACAACAGAATTAAGATCATAATCTGACCTATATAACACATACATGATGCTTTACTTGCCTAATTGGGTGGAACAGATGACATTCGCAAGTCAGACTGGAGCAACACACAGCCTTGTGGTGTTTCAGGTCCAGGTGTGTAACAGAACCGTTAGAGTGAAATGAACACAGTATTTCCCATTTGTAGAACTTTATCTCCACGTTGGGTTTTGTCGTTTTGTATTACAGTCTTGTGATTTATTTATTTTTTTTCAAAAGGGGAAATTGGGCAAGCCGGTGCTCTGTCTGTATGGGGAAGTGCAGGAGTGGTTACATGAACACAGCAGCCGGCGAGGTGATAGCATGTTGATGTCCGTCAAGCTGCACCAGACAGGAAGCGTTCCAGAGCCGGCTTTCCTAATAGCACTGTAACATACAGTAGGGTTGGGTTGGGAAAATAGGACCCCCATGCAACTGTGCAAGACCTGATGGATCACCAAAACTGACCCCATCTGTCATCCTCTTTGAGAGAGGTTTTTTCTCAGATGTTATTGAGAAAAGCAAAAAGTTTGAAGGCCAAACAAAAAAGCTGCTGATTAATGCTGCATGATAAACTGTATTATGATCACATTTTTAGTTTATATGATTTTTTTTAATTTATTCCCATCTGCTAAATCAGAGCCAGGAAATGCTGCTAACTGCTGCTAACTGGCTAATCTCTACACCACAAAACCCGTCCGATTCCAACTGTGACACCAAAACCTGTCACACCCCGATTGTTTAACCTCTAAAAAGGTGTTATTTGATATTAGTTACTGAGACCGAGCCTGTATTGCTGTGGGCTGCACATGTAGCCGGCTAACTGCGTTAGCATGAGCGCATCACAGCAGGTTACAGCCCAAAGCAGCACAAAACAATTCTAGTTTTTATCCTTCTGTCACGTCAACATCAGATAATCAAATTTGTGATGCACCCCCAAAAGTAGGACATTATAAAAGGGGGGGGGGGGGGGTCAGGTAAGATACTAGAACAGAATTAAAATCATAACCCAACCTATATAACACATACATGATTACTCGCCTAATTGGGTGGAATGGCATGTAGAAGGTCCAGGAAAGCTAGTTAGTTTAGAAAGCACGTATTATTTTTGGTTATTTTGACTGATTTTGTATGGAAACCTACCTGCTTGCATTCGTGGCTAGCTTTATTGTCTGGTTAGCATGCTGGCTAACCTAGCTAACTATCGAGTGACTTAACTCCCCAGACACTCACACCTACCACCTTAAATTCCCTGCCGCCTTAAATTATCTGCCACCTTAAAATCACTTCTACATTGAATGAACTGTTACCTTAAATTCCCTGCTACCTTAAATACACTGATACCTTGAAATAATTGCCACCCTAAATCCTTTGCCGGCTTAAAGACACTGATACTTTGAAATAACTGCCACCTTAAATCCACTGATACCTCAAACTCACTGCCACCTTAAAATCCCTGCCACCCTAATAGCACTGCTAAATTAAACTGCTGTGTATGAGTGTCTGTGTGTCTGTGTGTACTGTGTATGAGTGTCTGTGTGTCTGTGTGTACTGTGTATGAGTGTCTGTGTGTACTGTGTATGAGTGTCTGTGTGTACTGTGTATGAGTGTCTGTGTGAGAGAGGCCTATCATGACATCACTTGTGGCAGCTGAAATTTGAATTTGCTCAACATTCCCCCGTTCATTTCCTATGGGGGAAAAATTTGGCTGGAAAAACGTAACCCCCCAGCGACCCCGGCACGATCAGCTACTTTCTTCCACACTTCATTTTTCTACAGATGTATTTTTACAAAGACGCCTCATATAAACTGGGGAAAGAGGAAACGGTGGTTATGAGCTTCTCCTCCATGTTTACCACCACACTGCTGACAACTGGAACCAAATTCTGGTAGGAACAGAAAGTTCAGAGAACAGAAGCTGGGGGGACCTCGGACCCCCGTGTCTGCAATTGGTCTGAAGAATTTGTTGGAGCCAGTTGTTTACAATGTGGCTTGTATACATCATAATTCATTTGTATAAAGTTGAGAAAATCTCAGCTCGATTTGTCGTGGCTACAAATCCTGTACTCACATAGCAGATGACTGGTCACTTGTCGCTCTGTCGCTCTTGTAATGTAATACACCTTGTTTAAAAAGAGGAAGAGGATGATGGTTCAGTGAGACACACTGCATGTTTGACTCGATGCATGAACGACAGGACCTCTGAATGTAACAGACCCATCACTTCCTACTTCCAGTTCCCTAGCTGGAAGTATCACAGACTATATGAAGTGTCTGTGTTGTGTCCATTTTAAAGCCTAAACAGCTTACCGTGCAGACAGTAGCGCTGATGGCATGCTAAAGCCACGGTTCAGGATGGAACCTGAGCGGCGTTCCGAATGGGAGGAAGTGTTACACAAGAGGAAGTGGCCTGAGCACCTCCCACTCTCCACCAGTACTCTCTCTCTCTCTCTCACTCTGCTGATCAGGCAAGCCTGTGCCGTACCACAGCTCCGCGATTAGTCCACTAGTGGCCTTCATTTCCGCACTGAGAAGAGGGAAATCGCTGAGAGTCGGAACTGATGACTCCATCCTGAAATCGGGTCCTTGATTTGTATAGAAGAGAGGGCATGTTTCCTGACCAGGACAGATTCACCAGATTCATGTCCCTTAGAGTGAAATCGTACTGATTTTAAATGTTCTTGGGGGCATCTATATAGAACCACCAACACTCAAAGAACCATTAGCATGCCTTAAGCAACATTATGTAGGTTTCAGGGATTTGGAGCCCCCTCTGGTGGAAATATGGAATTGCAAGTTGCGAGTTGTGGTTCGGACCCCCACAAGTTGATGAACCTGACTTTTATGAGCATGTTAAAAAGAGAATTCACAGAGAAAGACTGCTGTTCTGAGGATGTGAGTCAATTATCTACTATTGTCATCATAGGTTCATCAGTATGATGTTGATTTTGAGATCATTTGAGACCTAAACATCAAGCCGGGCCTTCTTTTTGAGTCTGTGCGCGTGGCATTAATACGTGAAGTCGTATGACATGGTCTGAAAAGCTCACTTTAACAAACAACACAGTGCTACTTTAAATTCTAATTGTGTTCTTCTGTTGTTACAAGTTTGGCATCATGCAGTGGATTGTGCTGAGCTTTTGACCTGATGCATGATCAACATGAAAGCCTCTGTATGTAATAGACAATCATAACAATAGCAGACCCCTTTTTGCAACCATTTAAGCATGCTCACACAGATTTAGGATAAAGCACAATCTCAGCCCACTGGAGCTGGTTTCTATACGATCTTTAGCTTACATGCTTTTTTGTCTTAATGAAAATGTAAAATGTAATTAGAACGTTGAAAAAAACCAATTAGAAGTAAAAAAAAATGCAATTCTAATTTTAATTATGTTAAATGTAAATCATTCATGGAAATGGCATGAATAATGCATCATGATTACATCCACATTGTTGTGAAAGGTGTTACTATACCCTTGTGCTTTTGTTCGAACCTTCAGAAGTCTGTTTCTATTTCTATTCTATATAACGAACGCTAAAATGACTGCTAATTTCGCCCCCTGATAGAAAAACCTAGGCCAGACTTCCAAGGACACACCCATTTGCAGTAGATAGACTCCCTGGACAAAACATGAGTCGGCTTGCGTGTTTAAGGTGGTAGTACCTTCAGGCTCCTGCAGATGGCGCTGCACGAGGATGAAGGGGCTATAAATCCCTGCGGGGTGTGAGTGACGGGGTCCATAGATGGAGAAGAGGTGGTGCAGTGAATGTCTCGTTCCATGTGTGGAAAATGGCTCCAAAGCAGATGTTAATGATTGGCTAAAAGGAGTGACTGCATTTGGGCGTGCCAAAGACCATAGTGTGAAGGAAGTAGCTGAATCTGCAGGTGTGTGGAAGCGTACGGTCATACCAGCAGTGGAATGTTTTTTTCATGTGACATTAGGGCTGCACAGTATATCGCTTCTGCATCATCATCGCAGTGAGCACATGCACATTTACTCACATCACAGGACGTGCAGTGTTAAATAAGACAAATTAAATGAAGCGTGTCATGCTACAACTGTTTTTTACTGCTTGGTACAAAAGAAAATGCTTCCTGGACCCTGATTTAAGGCTTCTCAGATACAGAGGGTGGAGGAGTAGTCACAGGACTCACCTGCTTTGTGTTCGGCGCACCGAAAGTGATTATACAGCATTCAAGTTCCAGAAAAGATGGTTCAGACCTACAGGAGTATTAAAAAGTAATTTCTCACCTTTTTTTTTTATTATTATTATTATTTATTTATATTTTTTATTTATTTTTTTTTATTATTTTCATCATTTTTACAGTGAATAATGTGTGTAAATAATGCTGTTTCAGTGAAAATTTCCAGCATACTTTTCATATTGCAATATACATCCCAGGGATTTAGGGGTCGAACCAACACTGATTTTGTGATTGGGTGTCTGTTATGAGATGGTGTATCAGAAACAGTGTCTCTGGGTCATGCTGAAGTCCAGGAGATGGGCTTGCACTTTTCCATCCCATTCCATCATTCTTAATGGGAAAAGAGTCCAGAAAAATCAGTTGCAACGTGGAACACTGTGCATCCGATCAAAAAGCTGTATACAAGTATACCATTCCTGATCAGCCCCAACAATTTGGAGTTAGAACGGGTCAATATCTCAAACTGCAGGACAAGTTAGTGGACAATAAATGTGTAGGAAGAAGAAGGGACTGATATCACAGAGGAACTCCGGGAATACTTACAGTACCCCACCTCCCCCTGAACAACTAACCCATCCCAATAGGGCTACAGAAGGGGGAAATGCTAAACTCCTGATCCAGAGCTGTGGAATACAGTAGTGTCCTGTGGAGGTATGTTTAACCAAGTGACATGAAGTTCTTTGATTGCGTAAAGCTGACAGTGGCACTAATGGAAAACTGCTAATCATGAGCCGGGCTGTGTAAGTGTGGGAAGAAAGAGTCTTCAAAAGAAGTCTTCACGGGGAAATGAAATGAGGAAATGCTGTCTGCTGTCACTTGACGAACATGTGTTATCTTGGACATGCTGTGTCTACCAGAAGTCTTCTATATCAGTTCAGTCTAAGACAGTGGTGTCCAGTCTTGTCCACAAAGGGCCAGTGTGGCTGCAGGTTTCCGTTCCAGCGTAGCAGGAGATATAATCAGCAGTTTGAAGACAAGTGGAGTGAAGTGCTCTGGCTTGTTTGGAGTGAAGACATGTAGCCACTCATCGGCCCTTTGTGGATAACTTTGGACTCCCCTGGGGTAAGGGCTAATTGAATATTGTACTCGTAATTGTGCTTGTATGTAGGAAAGGATCAATATCTCGGCAAGACAGAAATCCTGCCAATAAAGCAATGAGACTTGCACACGGCTTGCTTTGTATTACAGTGATCTAATGCCTCCAACTTGTGAATATGTTCTCCTTGTGTGCTAAACGTTTTTGTGATCAGTATTGTTTTTATTGACAAGTGAATATGTAGAACACAAGAACTACGTTCACAAAGCCCAAGATATGCAGAGGGGGTGAGTCTGGAAAAATACGTTGCTACGCGGAACGCTGTGCATCCAATCAAAAAGCTGTGTATAAGCACACTATTCCTGATCAGGCCGAACAGTTTGGAGTTGGAACATTGTCAATATCTCAAACTGCGGGACGAGTTAGTGGACAATAAATGTGTACGAAGAAGAAGAAGGAGAAGAAGATGAACGAAGATGAAGAAGAAGGAGATGAACGAAGATGAAGAAGACAAAGATGAACATGATAAAGATGATGATGAAGAAGAAGAAGATTAGGATGAAGACAAAGATGAAGAAGAAGACAGATGAAGACAAAGAAAAAGAAGACAAAGATGAAGAAGAAAAAGAAGGAAATGAGGAAGAAGAAGAAGAAGAATCTTCTTACTCTGGCCCCATTTATCCTGGCTGTTGGACATCCCGGAAGAATCATATCCCGAAAATGACAAAGCCAAAGTATATAATCAGGAATGAAGGGTTCTGACCCTGTTTTCAGCGTTGTCTTTTTGACTGCTGTGAGGCCGTTCAACAATCCAGACCGAACCTGCAGCGTTCTGTGTCTTGTGTGAGTCTCTTGTGCTGTTTATTTAGGTTTTGGTAGTCGGGAACTTGAGAATGTACGGTGATTCGGAGTGGTTTGGTGTAAATTGCTCCGTACTAGTTCTTCAGAGTTCTTCACAGTGGTGGTGATAGGAATCAGAGGTCCATATAATTGAATGCCTTTAAACCTACCTCGCAGAATATCATTGCTTTTATATCCTTTTATGGTGGTTTTGAGAAGGGTTTGGCTTTTTTAATTAATGCATGGTGGAAGGATACATTCAGGGCTTGGTAAAGAAAGTAGTCCCCAACAAAAACATCTGTAAGGTCCACTGGTGGTTTGGAGAGTACATGAATGAATGTGTTGTAGACATGGCAGCTCCTGGTTCCCACCAACACCACTGTCAGTGTAAAAACTCAGACAGATCTGTTGAGTCATAGTTGTTGAATGTCTCTCTCTCTCTCTCTCTCTCTCTCTCTCTCTCTCTCTCTCTCTCTCTCTCTCTCTGTTCACCAGTGTGCAAACCCTGTTACAGGACCGCGACCACAACCTTGGCCGAGTGCCTGGGTGGGCCTACCTCCTGTCACCCTTCTCTTCTAGTCTGCTGGTAAGCATCTCCACCCTTTAACAGCCATTTAGATGCAGAACACCACCCAGATGTTCAAACCCTGGATTAACACCGCCCTGCACATCTGCATGCTTTCACAGCTCCCAAAAACCAGAGTCAGCTATTCAGTGCTGAGTTTCCTGAAAGCATCTTAACACTAGGATTAACCTTGAATGGTAGTGCATCCATCACGGTGTGCGCCGTCTCTACCATCAGTGTCAAGATGATCCTAATAATAAGATGATTTTGGAAAACTGGGTCCAGCTTATTACAGCTGCTGTAGTGGGTTTGTAATGGGGCTGTTAACACAGGGAGAGCACTACAATGTGCAGGGCAGCGTTTCTCCATCAGTCACAGTGTCACTAACATTAGTGCTTGCGACAGCAGCGAGCTCCCTTAGTCAGTCAAGAATCGTGTTCACACAAAACAACAGGAAATCACTTTGAACAGAGTGATCCTGGGCCTGGTTAGCAAGCGTCAAAACGTCACTAACAGCAGCTTTTATGGAGCTGGCTTTGTGCACAGGGGGGCACAACCATGCTGGAACAGGAAAGGGTTCTTCCCCAAACTGCTGCCTCAAACTTGGAAGCATATAACTGTGTAAAATGTCTTTGTGTGCTGTAGCATTAACATCACTCTTCACTGGAACTAAGAGGAACTAATCCACCAAACTTTACTGTCAGGACTATGTATTCTGGTGCGTAGCATTCTCCTGGATTCATCCATCAGACTGCCAGGTAGTGAAGCAGGATTCATCACTCCAGAGAACATGTTTCCGCTGCTCCAGAGTCCAGTGGCGGTGTATTTTACACTTCTCCAGCTGACTCTTGGCATTGCACATTGTGATCCTGGTTTTGTGTGCACCTGCTCAGCCATGGAAACCCATTTCGTGAAGCTCCCAGTGCAGAGTTCTTGTGCTGATGTTGCTTGCAGAGGCAGTGAGCGAGTGAGACAGCGGAGTATAGGCAATCTTTGTGCTGTGCACTTCAGTGATCAGTAGTCGCACTTGCTTACAGTCACTGAGCTCTTCAATACGACCAGTTCTCTCTCTCTCTCTCTCTCTCTCTCTTCGTGTGGACATATATATATATTATTCTAAAATTT
>JAVGWN010001953.1:0-11663 GCA_034552555.1 Semaprochilodus insignis | reverse complement strand
ATATATATATATATATATATATATATATATATACACACACAGAGAGACTAGACAATTCATATATATACACAGAGAGACTAGACAATCTGTGCATTTTTGAGGAGTGTGCTATATCTTGTCTGGTCTGGTCTCCACCGAGGCTACTGCTGCAAAGCACAAGTTTAAATTCATTTACATGCATATGAAACCATGTTTACACGAGACATGACAATCGTTTCATGGTGCAGTTTGTACACTGTTAGTATTCATCAAATGTAGCACTCCTGTTTGTGTGAAACGTTACTGTTATTTGCTGACGGAGAACACAAGTTTACCTGACTGCTGTCCCTCAATTCACTCTCATGGTGTTTTTCCCTTTTTCCTGACCAGGACTGCATTTCCCAAAAGTGCTGCTGAGCAGCCACTCTGGCAACCTGTAGAGAGAGAGAGTGCAAAGTCTTGATTGCTTTTGGGAAATGCACCCCGGATGGGTATTTCCGCTTCATCATCTCATCGAAGCTGGGAACATAAGCACCTTTGACTTTAGGTGGAGGCTGGGCCCTTGCTTACTTAACCGGACCCTTCACAACATGCTTTTGGTTAGTGGTGGTTTCTACCAGTTTGTTGTTTGCTTTCTTACTACAGATTCATGAACACTGACCTTAGCCTAATCTAGAGAGACCTGGAGCTCATTGGATGTTCTCCTGGAACAAATTGGTTCAGTTCTGGGATGAGTTGCCTCTGTGCCCTTGGGGAAAGATTCCTGGGGAGAATCGTCAATGTTCCTAGGGTTTTCAGTTCAGAGACTGATGTATTTACAAAATGTTTTTTCCTTTGGGTTCTCTTTTGACCATGGCCCAGGTGGGGCTTATTGAACCTTTGTATCACTCTAATGGTAATAGTAAATGAATGAGGTTTGTGTTCAACAGGTCTGGGTCAGTTTGATTGCTTGAGTGACTAAATTCATATATATATGCACTCATCATCAAAAAATAGTAGTGTCTCTCAGTATGGCGTTGGTCCGCCATGTTTGCTAATGCAATATGCCAGACGTCTCGGCATGGAGTTGTAGAAGTTCCTAATGGTGTCCTGTGATAATCCGTCCCATGCAGCTTGAATATTCTCACACAGTTCCTGCAGATTGTGCAGTAGGGGTGGAGATTGCGTGATACCATGCCTTCTAGACGTGTGACGGGTGACAACAAACTGTTCATCTTGGGGCTGACCACAGATTTGTTGGTTGTCTCTACCAAGACAAAAAGCAGGACTCATCATTCATCAGTGAGATGTCACTCCATGACAGTCTGGCACGACACCATTGCAGTCTTAACAGTCTGTGTGCATGTCGTCCTGCATCGTGTAGCCGTCTGCCAATGGTACTGGCAGTAACAGGATGACTCATGGAGGGCATCACTGCTCGCTGAATGGGTCAGTCAGGTACAGCGATAAAGCCAGTCCTAGGTTACATCACATGCATGGCTGAGCGTGAAACTTGAATCATTCGCATGTCTCACAATGTCAAACCTACCTTCCAATTCCTGTTGGCTGATTCCTTCTGGGTGCAACTATCTGTGCATCTCAAACACTTTCTCATAGTACTGTATAGAAAAGGCAATACTTCTGTCTTGCTTTGTTGGCCATGGTTTCCGTTTCTCATTCTGCTGTAACCCAGTGTGTTTCTTTTGGTGCAGTTACCATGCGTATTTCCCTGTCCACAGGTCTGCTGTGCTCAAGCTCCTGTACGCCACACAAAACCACTTTAAAGTGCCACCACAGTTGCTATGACAACGGAAATAAAAGCAATTAAGGATGATTTAAGAAGAAAACCTGATGAGTCGTAATTTCCACATGGCCTTTGGAGCGGTGCGAGTGCCAGGTGCTAATGTGCTCCTTTATCCCTTCCCAATCTCTCCGTGGGTGATTTCAATACACAGAGCAAAAAACGCTGACAGACGAGTAGAAGTTTCCGTTTACAGTGTTGCTTTCCATCTCCACCAAGGAAATAAATAAATAAATAAAGAGAGCTTGCTAATGGAGGATTAATTTGGGTGTGCATAAATAATGCTGACGGACAAGTCAGGACTTTTCACTAGCCAAGGGAGCAGCTCTGTAAGCATGGCCTTGCCAAAGCTGGCTCCAGCTGAGCTAAAATGTTGGGAAATCTGACAGGTTTTGCTTCCACAGTTCACCCTGACTGAAGCTGCCTGACAGAACTTGTAATTGGCTGAGGGAAAATGAAATAAACGTATAACTGTGTGACACTTTTTAGAGCCCAGCCACCTCCCCAAACTCTGACGACAAGACCTGGCCACATGTGTAGAGACCTGAGGTACCTGAGAACGTGTACTGTGGAAAACCTGGAACATGTTCTGAGTCACTGTTCATGTTCTTCTGCAGCACAGTGTTCATCTCACTGAATCAATGCACTTCTTTTATGTTCACCAGTAATCCTGTTAGCTTGTGTAGCCATGAATATAACTTTGGCATGGGGGATCTTTCCTTTACAACTCACATCACAAGATGACATACTGACATTAATATTATCTTTATATGCAAGAGTCAGAGACGTCATGAAGACTTTGCTGATGGTGGTATGGTGTTACAGTAATAAGTGTCCCATCAACTACCAATGCTGTAACACAGCAGGGGCGTAGTTATGAAGGAGCTGGGGCTCAGCCTACGCTGAGTTCTGTACTGCAGTTCAGTTTGCAAAATACCCCCTGGTATTCAGGGGGTCCCATGCTTGTTGGCTACTCCAGCCTTGGCTGACTGCTAACTCATTCACTGTAGCAACACTGATGCTTCAGTGGCAGCGAAATGTTTGGTTTCACACTTCTTCTTTTGGAAATGCTCTTTTCTAGATAATGAGTGATAGATATGAGTAACAATTTACTCTTTCCACCAACCTACCATCTGTAGGACCACTGTAGTTTCCAGACTTACAAATACCCTCACCATTAAAAGAATAGCTGCATCCAGAAGGAAGTGTGGGATTGCAGTGCTATTGGGAAGGAAGATAAAGGTCACCAGCAACAATGAATGATGATAAATTTAGACTGATATGGGCAATATTTATTGAGCTACACATATAGAAGTAGTGTCTCTCAGTATGGCGTCAGGGTGCCATGTTTTCTAACGCAACATGCCGGGCATCTCGGCTTGGAGTTGTAGAGATTCCTAATGGTGTCCTGTGATAATCCATTCCATGCAACTTGAATATTCTCACACAGTTCCTGCAGAATGTGCGGTAGGGGTGGAGGTGGAGTGACACCAGGCCTTCTGGACGTGTGACACGTGACAACAAGCTGTTCATCTTGGCGCTGACCACGGTGCCTCCGCACACGAATTAATTCGTCATCTCCACCAAGACAAAAGCGGAACTTGTCACTGAAGATGACCCGCTGCCATTCTGAGTCGCTCCATGACAGTCTGGCATGACACCATTGTAGTCTTTGGTGACGCGGACATGATGTTAGAGGCAGTCGTCGTAACGGTCCGAGTACATGTGTACTGTGTTGTGCAGCCGCCTGCCAATGGTGCTGGCAGTGACAGGATGACTCATGGAGGGCATCACTGCTCGCTGAGTGTCCACAATCATGACTGTTGGGTCAGTCAGGTTTAGCGATAAGGCCCATCCTTGCTTACGTCACATGCGTGGCTGAGCATAAAACTTAAATCATTCGCATGTCTCACAATGTTAAACCTACCCACCAAGTTTCATTCCTGTGTGTGGATTTTTTGTGGGTGCAGCTATGTAGTTAGTTGATGGTGTCATCTTCATTATACCCTTAGGTGTAATGCTTTCTAGCTGGCCCTCCAACTACTAATCAGGACCCCTTGGAAAAGAAATTCTGGCTACACCACTAGCAACTGGAAGAGTGAAATAGAGAAATAATTCTTCATGTCCATTATGGAACTGTCTAATCATCCCCAAATTGGCTTTACACGTGAGCATGGTATTGTGATTACAAGTACTGAACCTTCTTAAGGATTCCAGGTCTAATTTTATCCATGTTTGCATATTATATATGTTTATTATATATGTGAATACAGTTGTCTACAGGGGTAAAGCCTTTTCCCCCATAAAGAAACTGTAGTTGAAATTCTAGCTGAGGGTGTAACCTGACTTCAGAAGTGATCCAGTAAATAAATGATGAAATTCCACACTAAGTCTGAAGTGAACAACAGCACCAAATTTCACTCAGGCTGTGGACTTTCATCAGTATGGTTTAAATTTAGGCCTTGCTGGACATGATTTTGCTTTTTTCATGTTTCGATTGTATTCCGGCTTCTTGCAGCCTAGCAGCCTATCAGAGAGCATTTATTTTAGCGGAGAAGGGGGAACGAAACAGTTTCTGATAGCAAAAGTACTGGTAATAATAGAAAGCCCACATGTTTAGAACAACCAGTTCCAAAGATTTTGCAGTCTGCCTGACAATCAAGCAGCTGTAGGCAAAAAATTATGTAACTAAAATGCTTTGTTTTAGAAATGTACCCTAATATTAACAAGTATAGTTCAAGCAAATTAGCACAAGTGTGTGTATGTATATATATATATGTGTATGTATGTATGTATGTGTGTGTGTGTTTGTGTATAACAAATGCAATAATGACAAGTATTATGATAGTAATTTACTCTCCCAGGTAAAAATAGTTATATTTTAATGTATTAGAAATGTACTTTAATATGTACTTAAATATATCTAAGTGCATCTTAGTGGTGTGTCAAAATAATACAGTTAAGTACAATTAGTTAGATTTTAATAGCATAGTACATAGTTAGTTTATCAATAATACCACATTTACAGTACATCAATCATGAGTGCAAGGAAGTGTGCTAATTATGCTTAAATTAAGTCTACTTTTTTCTCCTGGGTATGTTTACATTAAATTAGGGAAAAAATGTTATCCATTGAAAACAAGCATTTACGGCAAATATCCATACATACTCTATATTAGCCATTCTATCTATGATTTACAATATGTTGTCCTAAGGTAAAAAAACAGTACGCTGAACTATACTTAATACAAACACACACAAAAAAAAACCATTCAAAAAGACAACCCACAGCACAGACTTGAATATTTACCAAAGACTGAATGACTGAAATAAATGGAGAACTATTATCTGTTCTCAGCCCCCGACAGCTTTATATTATTATTGATAAAGAGATTATGTTGTGACCATTTGAATGGGTTGCTATTGACAGAATGTGACTGTGTTTATGCCTTTGTATGTGCACTTCATTTTTTTTGGCATTACCACTCGCTTTGGCTTGGAAGAAAAAGAAAGGAGAAGAAATTACAGTGCCACGTTATTCGGAGTGGTTCATTTTAGCTGAAGTAGATGCTCAACAGACTCTCAGTAACATTACAACAACATATCAATGATGTAGCAACAATGAACATCTGAATAAATTCAGTAGATTACTACTAGATAGTAGATACTTTTAATTACTGTGTAAATAAGATGTATTCATAATCTCAGCTGTATCTGGAGGGTCCAAATTCATATCTGTAGATGTTCACCTGAGAAGTCACTGAACACGCAACAGGTATAATACACACCATCTTGACATCCCTCACCAAGCTTTTGTAGACGTGCTACTGACACCAACTGGATTAGGTCTTTGTTAAGGTTAGGGTCAGGATTAGGTTTTGGGTTGAGGTTAAGGTTAAGGTTAGGAATAGGGCCAGGGTGCGGGTTAGGATAAGGTTTTGGGTTGAGGGTAAGGTTAAGGTAAGGGTTAGGATTAGGGCCAGGGTGAGGGTTAGGATAAGGTTTTGGGTTGATGTTAGAATTAGGATTGGGATTAGGATTAGGTGTTGGGTTGGCTATAGAGTTAGGATTAAGTTTTGGGTTGCGATGAGTATTAGGTTTTGGGTTAGGGTAGGGATTAGGGCCGGGGGTAGGATTAGGATTATATTTTGGGTTGAGGTTAGGGTTAGGATTAAGTTTTGGGTTGAGGTTAGGGTTAGGATTAGGTTTTGGATTAGAGTTAGGATTAAGGCCAGGGTTAGGATTAGGTTTTGGGTTGAGGTTAGGGTTAGGTTTTGGGATTTGGATAAGGTTTGGTTTTGCTCAATGGAAATAACACTTAAGACTACTTAATTTTACATATTAACAATAACTGATAATATGACTCAAACCTTACACAGGAATCAAAATCACAAACTGTTTTGGCATAGGCACAATGGAATCTTTCTAAACATCAGGCCCATGCATGGGCATTGTGGAGGGCAGGGGCTGAAAGAGGGAAAAAAAGGGCTTAACTGAACTTGAATTAAGGATAATTTTGTTTACCGCAAATTGCAAACACTCTTATCAAGAGAGGCAGTGTACGAGATAAGACAACTGTACTTAACACATATGGTTTTGAACCCCACTCTGTACTCACTACAAGGGTATAGCGTTAAACACACCTATGCTGGTTAACCTCTGGGGAGATATAACTGTTATTTGTTTAGAATTACATACTGCTGTTTTATGTAGTTGTTGCTCATAATATGTCTGCAATGTGATGCTTCCTTGAAGAGATTATTAGTGGTTTATTGGTGTGATTTCAAGCACTAGTGACACATGTATCTGCGACAGTTCAGAGTTACTGAGGCGAAACATCCATAGGCAAAGATATTGCACCAGGGGGACCCCTGAAGAGCGTTGAATCGATGAGCAATGACTCAAAATGACCCACAAACTGCAATGCTGCGCCTCATCTTGCTGAAATGGATCTTGAAGAACTGTCATATAAAACACTTATTTTATAGTGTATACGCTCATCATCAAAAGAATAGCTGCACAAATACTTCCACCCAGACGGAATTAACCAATTGGAATGAAACTTGGTGGGTAGGTTTAACACTGTGAGACATGCAAATGATTCAAGTTTCACGCTCGCCTGGCATTTGATGTAAGCAAGGAACCTGAATTGTAGACATTCAGCGAGCGGTGATGCCCTCCATGAGTCATCCCCATTGGTAGATGGCTACATGACCAGGACTGCAAGGACGCAGACTGTAACAACGACTGCCCTTAACACCTTAATGTCGCCAAAGACGGCAATGGTGTCATGCCAGACTGTCATGCCTAACCAACAAATCCATCCAAAACCTGCAGGAACTGAATGAGAATATTCAAGCTGCATGGGATGGATTATCACAGGACACCATTAGGAGCCTCTACAACTCCATACTGAGACTTCTGGCATGTTGCATTAGCAAATATGGCGGCCTGACGCCATACTGAGAGACACTAATTCTGTATGTGTAGCTCAATAAAAATTGCCCATATCAGTCTAAATATATCATCATGAATTGTCCCTGGTAAGTTTCAAAGCTTTATCTTCCTTCCTAATAGCATTGCAATTCCACTCTTCCTTCTGCGTGCAACTATTCTTTTGATGGTGAGTGTATTTAAATGTATATTGTTTTAGGAGAGTGGGGGCCAATGTGCTTCTTCTGTGGCATGGCCCCAATTAACTGTTTTTGGCAAATTTATTTCTAAGAGAAAGAGACTAGGACTTTGGTGTGGATGCTCGGTTCACAGGTTAAATATTTTCTGTCTCCTTAGACATGTCTTAGGGTGTGGACACAAAGCCGATTGTAGAATAAACATGTTTAACAGGAAAGTTTGTGGAGAAATGGGATTAGTCACTGAATTTACTCCTGCAGGCACACACATAATCTACATGCTCAAATTACACAATCGGCTCGTTTCTTCCTTCTCCAGCAGTGGCATCTTTTATCCGAAGCAGTAGATAGAAAAGATAAGTAGCTTCATTCTTAGTCATATGTTCTCCTCTCCGGAGCCGGATTGATGAATGTAAGCTGAAGCGTGCAGTCTGCACATGCAGATTTGTTCCTTAGTCCTCCTTGTCTAATCTGAGCCGCTCGCCTGCCTTCCAAACAAACACTTGCCTCTTCCCTCGCCCCCGGCAATAACGTGAGCTGACAGCTGAGGCGTACTGGCAAAATGAATATGAAAGGAATGGCGTTTCTTTTTTGTTTCACTCCACACCGCTTTGTGTCATAATGACCATAATGGCCCCCATTGCTTCCTGTTCGGCGACCTCCTGCCTTTCCATCTGCCTCTCAAAAGGTGAAAAGCTTTTAAGGTATAATGGGGACGCAAATGTTACCTCCTGGCACCGGAGAATTAGCCATGCCCTGTCACCTTTAACCACCAACATCCTTGACTGAGGGGTGTCATTGGGGCCGGAATGGATAGTAGTTCCTTGAGAACGCTTTTCTGATAAAGCACATGCACCATCCACCACACTACAGCCACTCTGTGATGAATGTAAACTAGTTTACATACGACTGTTTTAGTACTCATCTATTTAATCTCACCTGTCTTTATAACAGGAGTATTGAATGCTCTCCATCAGGCTGCAGGATAGGTACACTATACTGCCAAAAGTATTCGCTCGTCTGCCTTCACACGCACAAGGATTTGAGCGACATCCCATTCTTAATCCATAGGGTTTAATATGATGTCGGCCCACCCTTTGCAGCCAGGACAGCTTCAACTCTTCTGGGAAGGCTTTCCACAAGGTTTAGGAATGTGTTTATGGGAATTTTTGACCATTCTTTCAGAAGCGCATTTGTGAGGTCAGACATTGATGTTGGACGAGAAGGCCTGGCTCGCAGTCTCCACTCTCCCAAAGGTGTTCTATCGAGTTGAAGTCAGGACTCTGTGCCACATGAAGTTTGGAGGTCTGTAGCCATTGACCCTGCAGAAAGTTGGCGACCTCTGCGCACTATACGCCTCAGCATCTGCTGACCCCACTCTGTCATGTAACGTGGCTGTCGTTCCGCTTCCACTTTATCATACCACTGACAGTTAACTCTGGAATATTTAGTAGGGAGGAAATTTCATGACTGGACTTGTTGTAGAGGAGGCATCCTATCACAGAACCATGCTGGAATTCACTGAGCTCCTGAGAGCGACCCATTCTTTCACTAATGTGTGTAGAAGCAGTCTGCATGCCTAGGTAATTGGTTTTATACACCTGGGGCCATGGAAGTGATTGGAACACCTGAATTCAATGATTTAAAGATAAGATAGCCTTTTATTATCCCACATGGGGAAATTTGCATCATCATACAGCAGAATAGCAGCAGCACAGATATAGAACAGAGGTAGACTAAAGTGCAAGTTACAAAATAAGAAATTACAGAAAATAAATAAAATCTCTATTGTTAGGTAAAATACAGTAAGAAACTATACGAATGTACATGTTAATGCACCGATATATATTGCACAGATATTTGAAGATATTGCACAGTTATGATCTCTTATACCAGCTACACAAATACTGATGAACTTGGCAGTCACCTAAATACTGATGGTGATTTGGATGGGTGAGTGAATACTTTTGGCAATATAATGTAGGTGCATATGGCATTCTGAATGTAGACGTGTGTACATCTACATCTGTTAATACCCATCCATGTGCCACTGTTGGTCTTGCAGTGATATTGTAGCATCATTGTGCAGAAGAGCCAGAAAAGGCAATCGTTTCCACCAGTGGAAATGCTCTTTTACTGAACAAAGAGGAAAAGGTCTCTGAGAATGGCAGGGAAGGTCGCTTGTAGCCATATATCTAGATGGATCTGGCAAGGTAGATCTTCTATGATGTTTGCAGTTACTTCAGCATTTTCACTGATCCGCTGATGACACATGGGTGTTCTGTGTGGACGGATGCTAGTTGTCCTTCATGGTTTGATGGGCAGGGAGTCAATGTTTATGAGAATATAAAGAGAAGAAAGGGCAGTGAACTGTGTAAAGTTGTTCTTTGCTCAATCAAATATCAAGGGGTTTCCTCCATCCAAATAGACCTCAAAGTTCAGGTTAACATTTTTCAAAATTATTTTTTATTGACATTTTTATTGACAAGAGGAAGCCATGTCAAGAAAACAACAACAACAACGACAACAACAAAGCCCAAATTTAAAGTCAAATGAAAGTTTAACAAAATCTCCTTTGAAGCCTGGAAGTCTATTCAATCCTATACAACAGGACATAGGTTCCATACCTGGTCCCCTGAGGATGTCTTAAGACATACGCCATACCAATCCCAAAGAAGATCATTTTGACAAGTACTTACATACATGGTAAATAGGGTGTTATGAGAGGTCTGCAACTATATTTTTAACTGCATTGTGAAAAAGGTTAAGAAAAAGGGCATTTACCTTTAAGTAATAGCTTTCTTTCGAAAGCAAAGGTCATCAAAGCCAGGCTTAAAGGCTTCTGTGCTTTTCAATAAAGCAGCTTGGTTATTTTTGCTTGTAAGAGACGAAAAAAAAATCCACTTTATTTATACCCTTTTTCAAGTACCGAAAATAAACTAAAAGTATTCAGCCTATGGCATTCAGGCTGCTTGGTTGAGAGTATAGGGCCTACAGTATGTCCGATACATTATCCCAAACTTTCATTACAATGAGATGTTCAATGGAGTGAAGTGCCTTACTCTCAGGGTTGTGTAGTAAAGGAATACATGC
The DNA here is from genome assembly GCA_034552555.1 of Semaprochilodus insignis. Classification (NCBI taxonomy): domain Eukaryota; kingdom Metazoa; phylum Chordata; class Actinopteri; order Characiformes; family Prochilodontidae; genus Semaprochilodus; species Semaprochilodus insignis. Next base: position 1,181 of record JAVGWN010001953.1, on the reverse strand, counting down.
AATAAAGGACACACAATAAAATGGGGTAACACTTTCTATGAACACCATGTCTATAAAAACCTACGAACACAGTCATAACATGTTATAATGCATTTATAACATATTTATAAAACTGCATTACATATTTTAAGCTCACCGGGCAGTCACCTGTGACTGAAATGTACCTAATAGCATGCAATACCTTTAAAAGCACCAATAACAACTGTGATTCTATTTGTCATGGACTGGACAAGTTTATGTTCAGCCACTCTTGCATCAAAGAATTGAGCAGTCGAGCCAGATTTGGTGGATGCTTTGGTGTGCTTCCATACACCTGCACATTCAGCTACTTCCTTCACACTATGACCTTTGGCACGCCCAAATGCATTCACTCCTTTTGGCCATTAACATCTGTTTTGCAAGCCATTTTCACTGCACTGTCCCACTTCATTTTAATAAAAATTACCTTAATTTTTTGTCCAGTAAGCTTATGTGTATTATGCATAATGAACTGATAACATAAGGATTTATGAGTAGTGTTAATAGTATGTCATACTGTCACTTTCAAAGAAGTCAGCATAAACATGAAGCAAGAAGCTACTGTGGAGCAACAGCATGGAGAATGAAATGGAAAAGTTATTAGAGTGCTATCATTGCAATTTGCTCCCTCAGTGGTTCCAACACTGACCACGAAAAAACCTTCACTTTGTAACATCGTTACACTACAGTGACGGTAATTTCTCCTGGCATATGTTGGGTATGCAGTGTTAAGTTAGCCCCAGCAGTGGTGTACATTGACTGTCTTACATTGTGTAAAGTACTATTGATGGCAAATCTGACATTTAAAGCTTGTAATTTTATACCTATATGCTTATAAACTCTTACAATAACTAAGATTATATAACAGATTTATATACAGAATAACAGATTTTATACTGTTGCTCCACTTCGATTTGCCCATTTTGTGATATCAGTGATTGTTTGTGTGAGGCATAATATTTAATTTAACTTAGAATTTATCAATTGTTTCATAAAACAAAGCAGTTGTCTTTAGTTGTTCTAAGTCTTTTTCGTATCTTTGTTTAATTATGCAATTTGAACAATGTAATCCACTGGATTAGACTAGAATTGGAGTCTTTTATTGTTTTTTATTTGAATGGCATATATATATATATATATATATGTGTGTGTGTGTGTATATG
>JAVGWN010001952.1:0-11665 GCA_034552555.1 Semaprochilodus insignis | reverse complement strand
TTGAAGAACAGGGTAATACAGTACACAGAGGAACAGATGGACTACAGTCTGGAACTGTACAACTACAGAGTGTCCTATATGGTCAGTGGAGCTGATAAACTGGACAGTGAGTGTAGATACAAGAAGGTGGACTTAATGAAGTGCCTATATATATATACAGTAAAAATACGGAAATGAAAAACTGATGGAATATAATTAGCTCATCAGTGATGAGTTGCTGGTGAGCTGATCTGTGACATTATGGTCCACAGTAGCGACAACTATATTTTGACTTGTGCTGAAGCCTCAGACGTACTCCTCTCAATGTGATTAACGCACTGATATTACTCTTATAAACACATTTGTGATGTTTGGTTACAAAATGTGTGGAAAAAGGAATTAAATTACATCTAACCAGGAAAACAGAGCAGCAGAGAGTAAAGCCCGAAACCAAACACACATGGAGAGTGAGGAGTGCACCAACCAGTCAGTAAATGGGAGCTATAAATGCCCTCGGCGCAGACAACAGCTACAACTAACAACTAAAAACCCCCAGCCTATAACAGCTCCTGTCCCTGCTCTACCCGTCCCTGCTCTGCCCGTCCCTGCTCTACCCGTCCCTGCTCTGCCTGTCCCTGCTCTCCTACTGATTCCTATTGAAACTTGGGCTGTGCCGAAAACAACACAACGGAACTTAATGGAAAAACGTAATTATTGGTTCAACTTCAGCAAATGTACGGCCATTTCAGGTCACATGGAGAGTAAAATAACATTTGTGTTAATGGACGCTGTAAACAGAGGCACTATCAGACCATTAATAGGGGCTTTTAACGTGGACAAAGGGGACGAATCCGAAGACCCCCCCCCCCCCAATTTCAACTGGTGGGCCTTCCGTTCCACTCTCACTCGTTTTCACCATCCGAAAAACTCCAGTCACATTTTTATCCTCAAAGCAAGAGCACAATATATACTTCACACAGCCACAACTGAACAACTTCAGAGCAGTTGGGAATTTTGGAGAACCGTGGAGTACAGCTTCCAACATTTAGGATGCTTAAAGGAAAACGGAGTCTGAAATCAGCGGATTACCATAAACAGTGATGCTTGTACATTGTCCTGAAGAGGAAACCTGCTGACTGAAGGTTCTGAATTCAGTAAACACGTGTTTGTTTGAACTCAAGAATTCCTAAAAGCCATCCGTGAATCACTGTGCATGTTTGGCTCTTTCGGAGCGGGATGAAGTACTGTCGGTAGGTTTTCATAGATCTTCACAGGAAGGTTAGAGGAAGGGAAAGTATTCAGAGTGTCTCTGGTTGGTGTGGTGTAATGGACAACACCACTACCTGCCAGAGAGCTACCACCTCATGTGGGAGACAGGGGTTCAATTCCCGGTCTGGGTGACTGTGCCGTGCTACACCAATAAGAGTCCTTGGGCTAGACTCCTAACACTACACTGGCTCACCTGTAATATGATTAACCTTGTAAGTCACTCTGGATAAGAGTGTCAGCTAAATGCCATCTAGTCTAGTGCTGGGCGGTATGACCAAAATTCTGCATCACAGCATTTTTAAAAATTATATCGGTTTCACGGTATTTGACTTTTTTTCCCCATGCATGACGTTATTTAGCTATTTCGCTAAAGTATTTCCGACTTGGGATGTCATATCTGGAATCAAGTGTCTTTATCATAGCCCTGAATCCGCCTTTCTCAACTGCGCTTATCGGAACCATGTCTTTGGCTACATGAAGTGTTATGGAGTGGGTTATCTCGATCACCGCTTGCTTCTTCTGTCAAAGGCAGTACCTTTAGCAAACGCTCCAACAAGTGACATCTGACTCGCCCGTCCTTCAGCTCTGTCAGTTTGACGTGATGGCGCGGAAGGCGCTGATTTCAGTTTCATGCATTCTTGGTACTCCAAAGCATGTGTGCAGCTAAGGTGGTGCAGCAAATTGCTCGTGTTAGCACCTTCCGCGACAACTTCAGCTCGACAGCATTTGCAGTAAGTGATCGTTTGGTCCACGTCTGACCTTTTAAACCCAAAGTATCTCCAGACAACAGACACGGCTCCTTTTTTTCAGCAAAAGTTCTTCTGGGTCATCATCTTCAGAACTTCCCCGGTCCATTTCCACCGCGCTCAACAACTCCACTAATACTTGCGCTCCGTTCCAAGAGTGTTTACCGGCGCAGCAATGAAAAACGTCCGCTGTGAAACAGTTTAGCACCGCGCTGCGTTCCGGACATCTTTAGGCTATTTAAACCGGTGTGGCCCGTATATATGAAAAATTAATATCATAACAAAAATAAAAAACGGTTTTCGGTGCAAACCGGTATACCGCCCAGCACTACACAGGTCCTATACACACATCAAAAGAGCAGATACTACTATAACCAAGCTATATATACCAACGCTGCTGTAGAGGCCAGTCATTACATACTGGGATAATAATAACTGGTGTAGCTATGAATTTGTCAATAATTACCATAAAGTCCAACTATTTGATCTTGACTATATAACAGTAAATAATTTAATACACACACTTACACATATACTTCATTTCTGGATTTGTTTTTGATGTTATGTTAGATGGGAAGCATGATCGCTGGCCTGGATTTAAGATTTAATTGATGTGTTGTTGTAATGTGAGCCCAGAGCGAACACATACTGGTTATACAGAATGACAAAGGTATTCATAGGTGTTATAAAACGGCATATACGTTTTACATTTACGGCATTTAGCTGACGCTCTTATCCAGAGCGACTTCCAAGGTTTCAATTCACATTACAGGCAGGCCAATGTAGTGTTAGGAGTCTTGCCCAAAGACTCTTATTGGTGTAGTACAGCACATCACCCAGACCAGGAATTGAACCCCAGTCTCCCATATGGGGCAGTAGCTCACTGGTGGGTAGTGGTGTTATCTGCTGAGCTACACCCACCACTCTGACCTCCAGCCTGACTGGCTGGAAGCGTGTCAGGAAGTTCGGTTCGAGCCACTCTATTTTCCATTTCATTGTCATTTACAGCTCCAGGGCTGTGTAGCAACACTGGATTTTGTTTCCAGCGTGCTCACAGAACAGACAGAGGGCCATGAGTTGATATTCACTGAATTTGGTAAAAAGCGTACTGAGTTGAAATTGCATACCGCACCTTTAAATGTGTTAACTGATTAACACTGAGAAAAGCCCAGGGGAATTCCAACTTGTACGGCTGTATATGATGAAGAAGGCGGGACTATAGGAACCCAATTAGTTGTTCTTCTTTTTCCTTCTCTCTGAATCCTTTTATGTATGTCTGTTTTTTTCTGCCGTGTTCTCCGTCTGCGTGTCTAACACCGTTTCTTTGAGTGTGTGGTGGCACTTACACTGACCATAACCTGTCTCTGACTTTACACTGAGTCAAACAACAGGTCAAAACCTCATAAGGAGCCAAACCCAAACCCGTCTACGACTTGAGCTATCGTTCTGGCTATAACGACAGTAGAGTGCACAGAAAAGTCCACAGGCTGCTGCTACACTGCACCGGTTCTGTGTCCCGGTTCAGGTTCAGAACACAGAATACAGGCGCAAAGAAGACTCTCTGAATCACCGAGTGTTACTCAGCAATGGCAAATATTACTTCTATTTCAGTGAGTTTTCAATATAGTCCGCAGCCTTCTCTTAAAATCAAATCTCTCTCAAAACCAAAGGGGAGCACACGTGTCCTCCCACAGCTATCCACACATTCATAAAACTTCTCTCCACGACCTGAGGAGGAAAAACCTACAACGGCTTTAAACCATCAGGGCTGCGGCTTCGGAGCTTTCAATACAGTGCAGCAGAATCTCGTTCAATATTGATTCTTGCTATAAATTGCTTCTGTGGAATGACGTATGTAAATAGCTGCTCTGTTCAACTTTCTTTCTCCAAAATGGCAACTTCACAGGAGAGGGCAAAAACCTGCTTGAATTTGAATGTAAGTCAATGGAACCAGATGTTTCTCCAAGCATGTTTTGGATATTTCTGGTGATCCATTCATCATGAAATGTCCAACCATTGTAAACAGCAGCTCATGTGATCAAATGATGCCAAAACATAAAAATCGACCAAAATGGAGATACATGGTTTTCATTGGACATATATATTGCATATATATAAACCTATTTGCATATATGACCTATACTGACATTCAGCTTGCACCTGGGGCATTTACGTGTAAGCTTTGGCCTGTTTGGCCTCAAACACTCACACCTGGTGGGGGGGCGGGATGTAGGATCTCCAGTTCACCTGACTGCATGTCTTTGGACTGTAAGGGGAAACCGGAGCACCCGGAGGAGAAACACACAGACACGGGGAGAACATGCAAACTCCACATAGAAGAGACCCCGGATATATGACATGCCGTCATACTGTCCACTCTTACTGTTATCCAGCAGGGTGAGAAGACTGTGGCTGATCCCTCTACACCTTTTGCAGCCCATAGCACTCTTTCACTCTCTCACTTACTCTCTCCCTCTCACTCCTAAAGAGGTTTATCCTGAGTGGGGCCGTGAAGGAGAACTGCAGATATGCACCCACCTGCCACTTCATTAGGTACATCTCCTTGTATCTACACTCCACTTACCACATAGAGGCACTTCGTAGTCCTACAATTTCAGACTGTGGTCCATCTGATTCTCTGCACACTTTGTTACTCCCCCTTCACCCTGTTCTTCAGTGGTCAGGACCACCGCAGGACCACCGCAGAGCAGGTATGATGTGGGTGGTGGATCATTCTCAGCACTGCAGTGACACTGACATGGTGGTGGTGTGTTAGTGTGTGTTGTGCTGGTGTGAGTGGATCAGACACAGCAGTGCTGCTGGAGTGTTTAAACACTGTGTCCACTCACTGTCCACTCTATTAGACACTCCTACCTTGCTGGATACCTTGTAGATGTCATCAAGGAGCCCTCATCAGCATCCAACATGACACCTGTTAGCTCTGTAAGCTCTGAAGAGGAGGCCTCCATAACTCACTGAACTCGTTTCTGCGCTACACCTGTGCTGTCAGCCTGAAAGGTAACCCTGGAGCCCTACATTATTCTAGGCCAAAGTGAAGTTGTCATCCACTGATAAACCAAAATTAGCCACAATTTTGCACATTAGCATTAGCACTTCTCACAGTGCTTGTTTTCCCAGAGGTATTGCTTCTCTGGCTATTCGGGTGTTCACCGAAGGCAAGCATCTTAGCAAGGACGTGCTTGATGCACATTTCCGAGATTCCAGGGATTCTCCGGCAACGCGGTCTTTTTACCTTTCTGTTGTTTTACGCGTGACAATAGTCTCCCTCAACATCCTGGTCCGAAAGTCCAAGCTAACTCCAAAAATGGTTTCCCACCACCCACAAACCAAACCATGGTTCAGGTTCTTAGTCAAGAGGTTGCGTCAAGTTAAGTTGTGGATTTAAAACATAGGAAGTGAAAAATGAACAGTCAGTCTGTCTGCCCTGGTGCTGGTCGGAATGTATAAGATGCCGTACCTGTCTGTACTCTGACTCCCTCCCTCCCAGGACCTGGAGCACGTAGCTGATACGGTCTCCCCTCATGGGTGGGACGTTTTCCCAGGTCACCTCGCAGGCGTTGCCCTCTAACTGAGCCACACGTGGAGCTGCACAAAATTAAAGAGAGAGAGAGAGAGAACAGATTCACAAACCAGCACACAGTAAAATTCCAATTCCTTTTGCCTAAATTCATACCCCTGTTAGAACCGCTGTGATGGGTTCTAAGCAAACATCTAAACACGCTCAGAACAGAATTCACAAGCACACTAAAAGCTTAGTATCGATTTGTTCAAACAGAGTTTCAGCCAGAGGCCGATTCAGTTTGGAGACTGAACGAGGATCCCACCTGCCTCTTTATGTTGCCATGTGGTTCCAGACGGCACTACAGAACCTAAATGTTCTGTTCACGTGCGCAGTGTGCGCAACCTCACATCCACGGCTTCCACAAGCATTCTTGTGGAACAGCAGGAGTGAAAGGCAGTGGTCATCGACTGCCCTGGTGATCCAGCGTCACATGGAGATCAGCTCTATCAATCTCTGAAACTCGTGAGGGCCTCAACAGATGAGGAGCCTGGTCTGTATCTCCGGTTTCCCGTGACCTAGCAACGGGATCCTTGTCTACTGACCTGTGGAGACAGGCCTCATTCTACAGAGCTTCAAAAATCAGACACGGAACGCCGTTATCTCTGGATTTCCAAAGGCTACAATATTGCTTCTCTGGCTCTCTGGATTTTCCCCGAAGGCAAGCTTCTTAGGGTGCACCTAAGTCCGATTCCGAGATTCCAGGGGCTGTATCTTCGGTTCCCTGTAAGTTAGCAGTGCCATCTTTTTACCTTTCTGTTGTTTAGTATGTGACCACAGCCTCCCTCAACCTCCAGGTCCCAAAGTCCGAGCTAACTCCAAAAGTGGTTTCCCACCGCCATGGTTCGGTTTGATCCAGACCGAGACCACCTCTAAAGGCCGGACCATATTTTGGCCCTTTGCCCCGGACTGTGGTCCAGGGCACCTGTCACACCTGCTAGTTTGAGTCAGAAGGTCTGGACCAAACAAGGAAGGTAGGTGTGAAAGCACCCTAGCACCCTAGTTCTAGCTCTGTTCTGCCACACCTCATCTAAGTACAGACCATGCCAGTTACAGCTGGGGGTAAACCGGCCTGAGCAGGGAATCTGGTTACCTTTGAGAGTTGGAGGCACAGATTTGGCAGTGGTGAAGGAGTAGGTGTCTGAGAAAGGTCCCTCGCCCGCCTCACTCACAGCCTGGATCCTGAACGTGTAGCGGGTCGACTCGCTCAGACGCTGCACCTTAAACGTGTGGCTTGGTCCGCGGTAGATCGGTATGAACCTGTCGAGGAATCGGGCTGTTTACTCCACCGTTACAACAACCAAAACATTTACCTGGTAAATAAACTTCATCTGTAAACGTTTCATTATGAATGGAGAACCTTTCTGTTACATTTAAAGGGATCATAGAATGAAAACTCACTCAACTCGGTTCTAGAGTTCCTACCAACCCACAAACTGAAATAAGCCAACCCAGTCAGGTTTTGTGTAGGTCAGACAGCACGCCGTTCAGATTTGGCTGTCCTTCCTACATTAACTGGGAGACTGATTTGGCAACATATCAACAGAGATGTCATGTTCTAGATAGTACTTGTTGTCTAACACTAGCTAATGCTAACAGCTGAGGCAATTATATCAACATATATATAATGTTCTAGACAGTTAGCGTTGTTTTGCACTAGCTAACAGTAACAACTTTGGCAACATATTAACAGAAATGTAATGTTCTAGATAGTACTTGTCGATTAGCACTAGCTAATGCTAACAGCTTTGACAACATATTAACAGAGATGTAATGTTCTAGATAGTTTTTGGCATTTAGCACTAGTTAATGTTAACAGCTGAAGTAATTATATTAACAGATATACAATGTTCTAGATAGTTACTGGTGTTTTTGGAATTTAGCACTAGCTAATGCTAACAGCTGAGGTAATATATTAATAGACATGTAATGTTCTAGATAGTACTTGTCGATTAGCACTAGCTAATGCTAACAGCTTTGACAACATATTAACAGAGATGTAATGTTCTAGATAGTTCTTGGCATTTAGCACTAGTTAATGTTAACAGCTGAAGTAATTATATTAACAGATATACAATGTTCTAGATAGTTACTGGTGTTTTGCACTAGCTAATGGTAACAGCTTTGGCAACATATTAACAGAAATGTAAAGTTCTAGATAGTTACTGGCATTTAGAACTAATGTTAACAGCTGAGGAAATTATAGTAACAGATATACAATGTTCTAGATAGTTACTGGTGTTTTTGGAATTTAGCACTAGCTAATGCTAACAGCTGAGGTAATATATTAATAGACATGTAATGTTCTAGATAGTTCTTGGCGTTTGTTCAAGTAGTTAATGCTAACCACTTTGGCAACACATTAACAAATGTAATGTTCTAGATTCTATATTCTAGGTTAGTTCTTGCCATTTAGCACTAGCTAATGCTAACAGCTGAGTTAATATATTAACATAGACGTGATGTTCTAGACAGTTCTTGCCGTTTAGCACTAGCTAATGCTAAAAGCTGTGTTAATATATTAACATAGACGTGATGTTCTAGACAGTTCTTGGTGTTACCCACTGCAGGATCCACAGTAACATTAGCCTATTAGCCTGTTAGCTGAATGTCTGTAAGATGAACTTTCTCTGATCTGCAGGTGAATCAGGTGAGAGTCAAATGAGACTGTTGTTGGGACACGCCCCTGTGGAAGAGGGGGCGGAGTCAGCAGTGACTCATTATCATTTAAAGGAACAGACACTGAAAGCGGCCGTCCTGAACAGGGCTGTTTAGACGGGGGGGCGGAGCAGTGCTGATTCATCTTTTGACCAGAACATGTCAGAGACGTTTATACCAGCGCCGTGTCTCGATCTTCTGTTCCACCATCTTCAGCTGCAGAGGATAAAAACATTGTTCTGGAAGCTGTAATTAAAGATGAAAGCCACTGCTGTACACTCAGCATCTCTTCATTTACAAACAATCCCGCTCATTAGGCTAACAGACGGAACTACCTGTCCGTGACTCGGGGTTCGTGTACCAGACCACTCGGGAAAGGTAATAGCTGGAGGCAGCAGAATGCTGGCAGACAAAAACGCTCTAATACAGCAGAGCCTTATTAGTCTCCATTTAGATCAGCTTTATCAAATCAGACTGCATCCTCTGCACTGCGTGGAACTCCGCTGGCCCGGAGTGCTGAGCCGGGGAAAGTGTGGGGCTTCAATTATCCTCAAATCACCAATCAGTGGGGCAGTGCCGGAGCAGTGGGAGCAGGTATTAGAGAGGGGAGTCGAGATAACCCGGCCTCTACTGCTAATTCATATACCTCTGAGAGAGAGTCCACAGGCTCATTAACACAGAACACGTCCACCCGCAGCACTCGGAACACTCAGGCTAGCAGAACCACACAACAAGCGGACTAGCAGAACCACAGGACACTGAGACTACCAGAACCACAGGACACTAAAACTATCTGAACCACAGGACACTGAAACTACCAGAACCACAGGACACTAAAACTACCTGAACCACAGGACATTGAGACTACCAGAACCACAGGACACTGAGACTACCAGAACTACAGGACACTGAGACTACCAGAACTACACAACAATCAGACTACCAGAACCACACAATCAGACAACCACAACCACAGGACACTAAGACTACCAGACCACAGGACACTAAGACTACCAGAAACACAGGACACTGAGACTACCAGAATCACAGGACACTAAGACTACCAGGACTGCATAACAATCAGACTACCAGAACTACAGAACATCTAGATTACCAGAATCACAGAAAACTTAGACTACTAGAACCCCAGAACAATATGACTACCAGAACCACAGAACACTGGGGCTACAAGAACCACAGAAGACTCAGACTACCAGAATTACAGTATACTGACTATCCCTGAAACAGCTGCTGTTACATCATGTACTGTCAGTGGTTCTCCGTCTCATCAGCTGCCCTTGTTCTGAAGACTAAAGAACTTTATAGAAGGTTCTAAGGATCTAGAGATCCTAGTTCTCCAGTGCAGCACTGTGTATGTGTGTGTGTGTGTGTTCACCTCTGGTTCCTGTCCTCCATCTGCAGGATGAAGGTAGTATCGTCGGTGCTTGGCCCCCTGCTGTTGCTGTCCCCCCAGCGCAGTTTCAGACTTTGTGGTCCTGCGGCGGCGCACTCCAGTCTTGGTGGGGCAGGGGGCAGCGGCCTGGTCCTCACCCGCAGACTCGGCCCAAACGGACCAGAACCCACTGCGTTCTCCGCTCTGACCTGTACGCTGAACACACAGACAGACCCAAGTCAGCACCATCATCGTGTTAATCACTGGCGTACGAATCCGGGGCACAGTGGAACAGTTGTATTTCATAAATGACTGGCTTGGACACTCATCATCAGAAGGACAGCCGCACACACAGCCGCACCCAGAAGGAACGACAGGAACGAAACTTGGTGTGTGGGTCTGACATCATGAGACATGCTAATGATTCAGGTTGCACGCTCGGCCGCACGTGACGTAAGCAAGGATGGGCCTTATCTCTGTACCTGACTGACCCAACAGCCACGATTACAGACATCCAGCGAGCAGTGATGTCCTCCATGAGTCATCCTGTTAGTGCAGCACCATTGGCAGACGGCTGCACCACGCAGGACTACATGCACACAGACCGTTACCACGACTGTTCTTAACACCACGTCACCGTCACCAAAGACTGCAATGGTGTCGTGCCAGACTGTCATGGAGTGACTCAGAATGGCAGCGGGTCATCTTCAGTGACGAGTCCCGGTTTTGTCTTGGTGGAGACGACCAACGAATCCGTGTGTGGAGGCACCGTGGTCAGCGGGGGTGAACAACAGCAAACAAAAAGTGCCGAACAAAGAACAACACAAACACAGGGGGTATAAATACAGGGGGAAATGAGCAAGAAACCCCTGGAAACAATAACAGGGTGGGGCAACAGGTGACATGCAGGTAAGGGGCAAAGCAAAGGGGCGGAGCAAGGGAGGAGCAAGCATCCAAAACAAAACAGGAGCACATGGCAGGACAGAACACGAGGGCAGGTAAACAAACAGGGGAGGAAACAGACAAAGACAGGGGCAGGGCAAGACGGGATGTGGATGTGGGAAAGCCACCTAGGGGGCGCCGAAGTAGGATACAAACTAGTGATATTCCAGGCTCTATCCAGGCTTCAGTCATGGGGTTTATTCCCAACGTCACCAGTGACTGGTCCACTGGTCCCTGTACCACGTCACTGACAACTAAAGCCATGCGGTCCAGAACTATGCTATCAGCCATCCAATCAGTGTTAATGATACAGATACTACTGATGAGTCTCAACGCACTTGGGCGGTCCATGGCATCGCAGTAGCTGGGCTTCATCTCAACAGGTCATTGATTTGTCTTTGGGTTTAAAGGTCAGACTTGAACACACCTTTTGGGGTTTGGGCTGGAACTACGGATGGTTCAAAGGGTCAAACTATGTGTCATCCACACTGAAACGTCTGGAGCCCCTCATTTAGCACCTTTAGCCTTCATGCTTCTTCTTAATTCAATACCAGCAGTGAACACCAGCCACGCCTTCAAGAGCTCACAAGCAGCCCAGGTGTCCCCAAACCTTTGACGGGCAGCGTATCACTGTGGCACAGCGGTCATACCTGCAGATGCTATTAGAAGCAAAAGCTCCTCTCGAAAACAACACCAGCTCTCTCCTAACCCCGCGCAGCAGCCTCTCAGGCAGCTTTCAGAACTTCTCGTCTGATTGGCCGCCGCTGGCCGTCGCTGCCCGTCACCAAGCGCACAGGCAGCTGCTCCTAAGAGGGCTCAAACGCGGAGTCTCTCCAGAACGGGCCAAGGCACGTGAGGACCATAGCGCAGGATGCGTGCAGAAACGAGGCAGCGTAGAACTGAAGAGCCCTCGAGTAGAACAAACACCACTCACAGCAGCGAGATCAGAACCCCTCAGAGCGGGCCTGCTGCAGACACAGACCTCCTGAAGTGGGTTAAGACAAGTTCTTCCCTCTGTAGAGCGTCACTCCAATACATTACCATTATCCACCTCTCTCCCTCTGTCCATCTTACCTCTCTCTCCCTCTGTCCATCTTA
>JAVGWN010001951.1:0-11667 GCA_034552555.1 Semaprochilodus insignis | reverse complement strand
TATATATATATATATATATATATATATATATATATAAATATATAAAAATAATGAACTCCTAAATAAAACCAAATTACTCAACATTTAAATTATTTTTAGATGAAAAGAATTATGGTAGACCTGAAACAGTGTAATTATATTACTCACTCGTTTGAAGCAGTGTTCGATGTCTGACTAAATGAAGAGCAGAATTAGCTTTAATCTGTTCGGATTCTCTTCTTCAAAAGCTCCTCCAGACTTTTTCTGAGACATCCTTCCACCCGTGTTTCTCAGCTTCACAGCTTTAGCTTCCTTCAACGGTGAACCGCCAGCCCACGTTCTCACGTGGATTTAATTTTTTAGCAAGCATGCGTCATAGCCCAGTTAGAACCTAAATATATATTCATTATTCCCCTTTTATATTTATTATCCCCCCAATTTATCATTTCCCCTTTTAATAATTATTAAAATGTCTTTTTACATTCTTAAAGTTCTTGTGCATTTTGTAAGCTTTTGTCTGTTTTACGAAAAAAAACCTTGTCACTGTTGTCAGTCAACTTGAAGGTGGTCAGTTCATAGTATATACATACATATAGTATATACACACATTCGTATTGTCAGTCGTATTGACCAATGCAACAGCACTACTGCCTGTTCAGCAGCCTGATGGTGAAGGGGAAGAAACTCGGAACCGACTGGTTCTGGGCTTTAAGCTTCTCAACCTCCTCCCACTTGGCAGCTGTGAGAACAGAAAATTGCTTTGGTGGGTGGGGTCCTTTAGAATCCTACTGGCCTCTTAAACAGCTAAACCCCAGAAATGGTGGATAAAAGTTACAGTATTTCCCTAAAAACAACCAAATACATCGTCGTGCGAGTTTAGCCTTGTCTTAAAGCAATGTTCTGAAAACAGCTAGCATCCACACTTCCACTTCCTAACTATCATTCCACCTTAAGAGAATTAGCGCCTGAAAGGCAGTCAAAGTGTACTAAAAACACAAGGAACCGTTTTAGCAACACAATAAATGTACACAGTGTACGCTCAACCGTTTTAAATGACTGGATTAACTGTTTTTATGAAGAAATTCTTAACATATTGTAATGGTAGCTGCCAGTGGAATATGGCTCAGGGTTCCTGAACACCACTCAGGGGCTCTGCCAGGCAAGCTACCAGTTGGAAATTGGGGAAGGACCCAAATGCAAAGCGGTCAAAACGTGGAAGAGGGAGTGGATAAAATTTGTCAATAAACATACCTCACCAGAGGTGAGGTTTGAACCCAGGCCGCGATGTTAAAAGGACAGCTTACCGCTGCGCCACCAGGGCACTACAGTTAAGATGCAAACAGAAGGTGAATAAAATGAGTGGACACTAAATATAGGTGGGAAAAAAAGGTACTGCACAAACCCACCCGAATTCAGGAAAAGTTTGAGCTGGAAAAAGGAGAATAAAGGATGCCAGGGGAAACTGGCTACCTCCTAACCCGACTGAGGTGTTAAACTCCCAACAAAAGACAATCCCAAGTCAGGGATGGAAACACTACTTAAATAAATAAACAAAACAAAGGAGGGGACAGCAGTTCTCCCCTTTTGCTTGAAGCAACTCTCCACTATCCAGTAGGAGAGAGCCAAAGAAATGAAAGAGGCGGGGTGAGAAAACCCTTAACCCCTCTAAGGAGTGTGCACAGAGATGAGGGCAAGACCTCACAGCCCTCAACAGAAAGGAGAAGAAAGGGTTTTTGTTTCTTTATGAAAGGGAGAAGCACCAACACTCTCAGCCTTCCAAAGAGAAGGAAAAGAATGAGAGATAGGGAGGAGTGAGGTTGAGCTCAAAAACTCTTAACCCTCTACCGTTACCAGCCAGCACCTTACAAACACTTGGTGTAGCAAAGAACCAGCAACCCAGACTGCTTCCTGAGAGGTATATATGGCCCATTCCCAGGTGCAGGGTGTTAGGATTGATTGCTGGTTCGCCGCTGTCCCCTAGTGGCCGGGGTAAGGCTGGCACCCACACCAGTCCTTACACATTTCAAGGCCCAAATCAAGGAGCTACACCAGTACATACCTGGTCTCACCATGGCGTTTTTCAGAGAGGGTGAGGAGGGGAGCGCAGCCCGCTTTTTGCTTTCTGCGGGTGACAGCTGTGAAAACTGCAAATATCAAATTCAATATAGTAAATAAAACTAGTGTTTTATATATTTCTCAAGCTGATGAAAAATATGATGTGGAAAAATATAAACAATAACAAAGAAAAAAAAAATATTTACATAAAATAATTCCAACCCTTCTCAGTCCTCAATGAAGTGCTCCAACAACAAAATCAAAATAAAATTCCTGATAACAAAAATCTAGTGTAAAACTTAACACTGCCACACATGCACTTCTTGATGAATCTGGTTACAGAGTCTGTGCATTTGTCAATGTTATTGTCTGACGCCTTCCGGAACATCTCCTGGTCCACATCATCAAAACAGTCCTGGAGCACTGAGTCGAACTCGTCCCACCAAGATTGTACCTCCCTGTTAGTGGGCGGGGCCCACTGAGTGTGCACTGTGTACACTGAGTCTGTAAGTAATAATTAGCATGATTATTAGAGAAATTTTCACAGTAAATAAACAGAAAAAACTGAATAAACTGCTGCTGTTTCTTATAACTTCATTTTTATAATTTTATCCTGTAATATCCCCTATCTGCAATGTGTACTGGATGTCACTTCAGCAAGAGGTTGGTAAATTACACAGGTATAGTAACCTGTGTAATTTTTACATAGACATTTAGCTGGTTCCTCCATGAGCTCATGTGGCTTTATTATGATTCTAATTCTTTGTTTTGTATACATTTGTTTTCATTAGTACACAATTCCCTTAAAGAAAACAGAAATAAACATGTACAATTGAGTCAGACTGTTTATTGTACATCACAGTTAAACATATTCAACGTAGAAAATGTACAAAATCCACAAAAGCAATAGAAACATTAGTGTTTATTTCACGTGTTTGTTTTTATGGCTTGTGATTGTTGATGTTATACACATTAAAATAGCAATATATTTGTACATGGAAGGCAATAAGTTAACATTAGCCACAAATAATATAAAGGATAACATAACTAAACTTTGAGCTGACAGCCTAACATAGCTAGCTTGTGCCTTTGAATTACTATCATGTTCATTTTCCACATTGGAACCATATAATTTTAATAGTTAACTGCGCTAAAATTGCATATCACAAGTAACATTAATGTATAAACATGCTTGTTAAAGTATTGCCTACCTTACTGATAATACTTTTATTGAGAACTTTATTGATTCTTGGCCATGTATCTATTCTTTATAGCTGCTGGCTTTGTCCATTTAAAATTAGGAATTCAGGAGGAAAAGATACGTTAAATGAGCATGGGCTGTAAGTATTGGCCCACTTATGACACGGCAGACAAAAGTACTGTGGCATAAATATACTCAGCACATGTGCATATGTGTCCCTTCAACTAGATTGTTGGGCCACAACAGACCTGGCCTTGAAAAGTAGATACAAAAATCAAGCTATTAATCTCTATCTTAATAAATCATGAAACAAACAGATAAAGTGACTTTATTGTGGATTATAAACTGATCCACAACAAACAAGCTTGTCTGTATTTTATGTGAGACTAAATAATGTATGTGGGGTTAAATCTGGATCCTGCCCAGTAAAAAAACATTAGATTTTTATATAAACCATTTTCAGTTTTTTAATTTTTTTACAGGCACATAATAGAGTAATCAGCATTATGTCTTAACTAAAAAAACTAGAAACATGAGTTAACATGTTTAGGTTTTATTATCAGTACTAGTATTTTAACATCTTAATTTGACTATATTAATAAAACTAAATACTAATTAACAACTTAAATTAGTCTTAAATAGTACATTACAGAATTTAGTTACAGTTACTAAATCATTTACATACATTAGAATTAAACCATCACTGACTAAGTCTCGTTAACATTTAGTAATGATTTAAGAAGACTGTCAGATTATTGTATAATTCAGTGATTGTTAAAACTGCTCCTGGAGATTTCCTGCTCTTCATGTTTGTTTTACTTTTCCAAATTATCTGAGCCCAATTTCAGAATACAAATCATCTCAAGAGGAAGAGACAGTGTCTTATGATCTGTTTGTGTCTATGCAAGCCAGTGATTCACAGATCTGCCTCAGGATGGGCTTGTTATATAGCTGAACATGTTGTCTTGAAAGCATTTTAGCACATACAGACTGTACACTCTCTCTACCAGTTAAAATGAACTTAACTCTAGATGCATTTGGGAAACTACGGCCTGATTATTTTGGAATAGGGCATGCACATACACAGGAGAAAACTCCAGGAACAGATCTGGCAACCACTGATTTATACTTGTTTCCAATACTTGTTGCCATCCTTATTAAGTATGTTGGTTGTTATCATAATTAATATTTAAATCATTAATATGAATCTTAACATGAGTCTTTAGTGAATGGCTATGTAATGACTTATTTCTCATATGTGTCCTATACATTTTTTTATTATTATTATTTAGTAACATTTATTAAAAATTACATTGCATTAATTAAGCCATTACTCATCTATACATGATGACATAACATGGAGTGAAAAGTTCATTCTTTTTATTTCTCTGTTGTACAGTCAGTGTGAGGTTGGTGGATGGAGGCAGTCGCTGTGCTGGGAGAGTGGAAGTTCTTCATAGAGGACAGTGGGGAACAGTGTGTGGTGATAACTGGGATATGAGAGATGCTGCAGTGGTGTGTAGAGAGCTGGGCTGTGGAGAGGCTGTAGATGCACTGAGTGATGCTCACTTTGGACCAGGATCAGGACCAATTTGGATGGATGATGTGGACTGTAGTGGATCAGAGTCTACACTGAAGAACTGTATAGCAAGAGGATGGGGAAAACATAACTGTGATCATTCTAAAGATACTGGAGTCATCTGTTCAGGTATGCTGCTAGACTTTCTTATGTCTTTAATGGTGTAGAAGATGTTGGTAAAATAATACCAAGGTATCAAGATAATAGACATTTATATTATTAATAATTATTTCTAAGAAGAACAGGATTAACTAGAAAAGAGTGACTGCATGAGTACATAAAGTTTGGTGACTGTCAGGCAAAGAAATCAATAGAGTCTGTGTGGGGGCAAAAACTAATAGGAGTCTGTAGGAGGAATGTGGGATAAATAAACGACACATAGAGGAGTCAGTATGGCGTTGCATTAATATTTGGCGAGCTGTCCTGAGTAAGTACTAAGGTTTGGTGTCTGTATATTAAGGGAAATAATCAGGTTTGGGAGAGGCAGAAAATTGGGACGATATGGGGGGAAAGAGGGATGGGAAAAAAAGACAAACAGGCGACTGCGGGTCACAGAGTGTACTGCCCAAGAGGGTATCAGAAATGGTGTCTCTCGATTGAGCAGAAGTACAGTAGACGGGCATGCATGTTTTTCACCCTATTCTACACCCTAAAAAAATCTGTTGCTATACTGAAACCGTGCATCCAATCAAAAAGCTGTATACAAGCACACGATTACCATTCAGAACGAACATTTTGGAAAAATGTATGAGAATCTATGGGGTGGAATTAAGGATGGAAAAAAGGCTAAACAGACAAGTGCAAACCTAACACCGAATTCGTGCTTGGGATGGTGTTATCAGAAACAATGTATCTAGGTTGAGCAGAAGTACAGTAGATGGGTGTGCACTTTTCATTTGTAACAGGAAAAAAAAAAACCACTGCCACGCAGAAACCACGCATCAGATCAAAAAAGCTGTATACAAGCACTCCATTCCAGATTAGACCGAAAAGTTTAACACTATTGAACTCTACTCTTATTATTTTTTTAGCAGTCAGGCTGGTTGGTGGTTCTCACTGCTCTGGGAGAGTGGAGGTTCTTCATGGAGAGACCTGGTACACGGTGTGTGGTGCTGACTTTGACCAGCAGGATGCAGAGGTTGTGTGTCGAGAGCTGGGCTGTGGGCTTCCTGTGGAGGTGCTGGGAGGAGCTACTTTTGGCAGAGGGGAGGGTCAGGTGTGGTCAGAGGAGCTTCAGTGTAGAGGCAACGAATCTCAGATTCACTCCTGTCCAACATCATCTTCACTCAAACACAACTGCTCCCATGACAGTGATGTGGGACTGGTGTGTGCTGGTAAGAAATACAACTTTCATAGAAGCTCTTGCATTATTCTGAGTGATTTGAAATTAATTTAGAATTTTTCTAAATTTCTATGCGTGATTATAGCATGTCTCTTTCTCCTTGAATGTCAATCCCATTTCTCTCTTGTGTACAGGCAGTGTGAGGCTGGTGGATGGTGGCAGTCGCTGTGCTGGGAGAGTGGAGGTTCTTCATAGAGGACAGTGGGGAACAGTGTGTGGTGATAACTGGGATATGAGAGATGCTGCAGTGGTGTGTAGAGAGCTGGGCTGTGGAGAGGCTGTAGATGTACTGAGTGATGCCCACTCTGGACCAGGATCAGGACCAGTTTGGATGAGTGATGTGGACTGTAGTGGATCAGAGTCTACACTAAAGAAATGCCAGTCAGCACTATGGGGTAAACATGCCTGTAATCATTCAAAAGATGCTGGAGTTATCTGCTCAGGTAAGTTACTCTGAACCTAAACACAAATATCAGTCACTCATACATTTATGATAAATATTGATTTATTCTCTTAAGTTTATAAATTGTTCTGAAAACCCAAAATCTGAACATTTTCTTATACATACAAATGGGCGAGAAAGTAAAGGACATTCCTGGGCCACCACAAGCCACCAGCCGCAAACACTTTAGCGTATATATTATGTCTCAGGAACTGTACTGAAGGGATGGAACACCATTATTTCAAAAGATTTCAGCCTCAGTCTGTGTTTTGATGGTGGTAGGGAGTCTGCTTAACATGGTGTGAAATGTCTCATAGGTGTTCAGATCTGGTAGATCTGGTAACTTTGAAGGCCATAGCATGTAATTTTGGTCATTTTCAGTGCCATCAAGCCATTTAGTAAAAATCATGTCTTCTGGGTGGGAGCACTGTCATCCTTGTAGACACCACTCTCATATGATTAAACTGTTTCTTCACAGGATAAAGGTGTTTAGTATTGATTTGTAGGGACACTTTCTCCTGTCTGGGCTAGTGGACTCAAAACAGCCAACAAAATGCTCCCCTAGCATAAAAGAGCCACTGCTTCCATTTGTTTAGTGGCAGGCACTGATTTTAATGAGATCAAGGGATGATTTATTTCAAATGGGCATTTTGTGGGGGCACTTCTAGAGCAGTGCATCTCAGGATTTTTTCAGTATATGTTCAGTATAGATAAGGAGTTGTTGTCTTCATCATGTGGTACTACTGCATTCTTTTGTGTTGATCGGGCCTGTGCACACCATCAAGTCACTTTTGCCTGAAGACTGTGGAGGTCTGATCTCTCTTATTGTACCTGACAGTTTCTTTTGTCTCTGCCATGTACCACATGGACGGCCCTTAGGCCCTTTTGCATTTCTAAGGTTATTGGCAATGATTTTGCCAGGTGTCAGGTGTACACAACTGCCTTGATGACATAATTATATGTAGGACTGATTCGGCTGAACACAACAGGTGGCTGGAAGCTGCTCTGAAATGTCTGAAAGGCATAGGTCACACTGGAATGCACATTGCACGCTGGTCCGCTGGATTGATGTGTTTTCAATATGATTTACCGACCAAACCCACAGAACACTGCTGACAGCTGACTGTCTCTCACGCCCTCGTTGTTGCTCCTGCTGACCATAATACTGATGCTGAACCAGAACTGGCTGCAGTGGTCGCATTGTTCCTCTTCAACTTTAAATCTGTTTCTGAGTCATGTCTAAACTCTGCACAGCAGCAAATGGTGCAATTGAGTGTTTTGATTGGGTTTTGAAGAAGAATGTGTAGATGTCTCTCAAATTTAATGCAATGAAAATCTTGAAGAGCTACCATTACTGAGATGATGAATTACTGGGCAATGACACATGCTGTTACAGGTGCCCCCCTTTGAATTACTGCATGGACGTAAAATGCGCACTAAGCTTTCTGGGCTGTCTGTCCCGAAAAAAGGATGCTCGTGTACACAACATTGTCTGACATGTGCACAAGACTGCTGGAGGATAGAATTCATTTATCATATAATTTATCATGTCATAGATTATCATAGAATTCATTTAGCTCCATGTGCTCTTCCTACTAAAAACACCAAACAGAACACCGTAGTTCCAGCAAATCCCAACCCTTCACAAAGAACCCACTTAGAATCTCAGCAGTATAGTAACAGCTACTGATTAATTAAGCTGTATTGATGTGTTATTAGAATCCTTAAAATGGACTGTTCTGGGTAAATAGCACATGTTCTAACATTGGCTCACAGTTTATAACATTTCATTAGCTAACATTATATACAACAGTGTCATCATGTGAATCAATACTAAAAAGGCATTAGAGATTAGAGCCATTTGAGGGCAAATATAAAAAAAAACGTTAAAGCAAAGCCAAATTCTCATCTCTGAGCAGTAATTATACATGCATGAATTGAACCTAATAGTCCTGACCACCATGGTCCTGCATAAATATGTAGTCATAAAACCATCATGTTCCTGTACATATCAAGAAAAAGCCACTTAGTCAAAGGTGCACATTAATGCAGCTTTGTCCATACCAGAAAACTGGAGGACCCTTTACACAAACACTATGGCAATTTTTAACTCTAGAACATTTTTCTCAGGCACAAAGTCCAGTTGCAGCTACAGCTGAGAAATACAATAAATGACCAACAACAGTTTTAATTAAAGAAATATTCAACTCCAGCTCAGTACATTAAACAGCTTGTTACCATAATTTACTGTGGTTGCAATATTTTATCTTACTAACAGATTTAAGAAGCAGATATCATTAGTCTAAATTGTTCATTTTCCTACAGATCTTCTGCTTTCCTATGCTTTTACATGTCCAACACTGATCAATACAACAGATATGTGCTTCCTTGCATGGAGTCCTTTTCACATGCTTGTAGACTTTGGGAGAACTCAGCTTGTGACATCACAGCACATTTGAACTTCTTTGCCAGGATATCTATCTGCCCTCATATGTCTTTAACTTTATTTCTATGACTATTACTGGAGCAGTTTTGATAGCAGTCAGATCAAAATCAGTTATTCAGAACTGTCTATACTTACTTGAAAATAACTAGCACTCGGTTAAGCGGAATGAGATTAGCAGTACTTTAAGAGCTTATGGGTGAGCATTAACAAAGAAAAATAAGACAGACAACAAAAATAAACATAAAAATAGCATGAATTTGCAGATTTGTTTTAAAGTACAAAAGTGGAAACCCGGCTTGATCTTCTGGTAGGTGGAGGTAAAGCCAACATCTCGTATATTACCCCGCTTGGTCTTTTGGTCTACTCTCTTGGTTTACTCTCTGGTTTTGCTTGCCTGGTTGTTTGTTGGTGTGGTTTTTGACTTCTCTCTGTTTCCTGTTTTTGCCATAGTCTAGCTCATTTCTGTTTTGGTTACACTTGTGTTAGCCTCTTTGTTATTGACCAACTCTGTATTTACCTACCTTACTTTCCTTATTAAACCTCTTTTACCCGTTACATCTGTGAGCATTGGGTTAGTCTACACAATATTACACATATTGATGATGTAGCTGTCACGTGGGGGTCAGGGACGAGGAGGCAGGATATAAATGCAAGTGTTTTAATAAACAGAACAAACAAAACAAAACACAAAAGAAACAACTAACAAACTACAGGACAACTCGGAACAAAAACTCGGTTGCACTCCCTGCAGCGACGTCCTCGGCAGCAGGCGGCCCTGCAGCGACGTCCTCGGCGGCAGGAGGGCCTGCAGCGTCCACCCTCCTCTGCCTTGGTCCAAAAGGTAGCCAGGAAGAGGGCCCAGAACCTTCTAATGAGTGAGGCAGGCCTTCAGGAGAGGCCCACATATCAGCCGCCCAGTCTGAGGCAGGCGTTCGCAGCAACATTACCACGAACGCCACTTTAGCCTCCTCAGACTGAAAGGACTTAGCATAGTGGGCCAAGAAGCGTCTGCACTCACCCATAAAGTCCGAACTTTGTTCTGGGTCACCTCTGAAGAACCGAGGATAGGCAGGAGGTGTGGGGACCGGCCTGATGGCTGTTGGAGGCCTGAAACCGCTTGCTATATCCATGACGGGCTTGGCGTTATGTCACGTGGGGGTCAGGGACGAGGAGGCAGGATATAAATGCAAGGGTTTTAATAAACAGAACAAACAAAACAAAACACAAAAGAAACAACTAACAAACTGCAGGACAACTCGGTTTACAAAAACAACCAACAGGGGAACAAAACGACCGGCAGGGAGACAGAACTACGGCAGGGGAACAAACACCAAGCAAAGAAACAAAACGCCAAGCAAGCACAAAGGGAACCACAAGGAGTATAAGTGAACAAGACAAACGAGAGACTCCTGGGAAGGGGCGGAGCCAGGGTGGAGCAGGAAAAGCAGTGCTAAGAAACGGAGTGACCAGAGGGGGCATAGTGAGACAAGAACAGGGACAGGCAGACAGACAGATGTGACAGTAGCAACAATGAAGAATCTAAAAACAGTCAGTATCAAGAGACTTTTAATCACTGGGTAAATTAGATTTATTAATAATCTGCTGAATTTAGCGGTTTCTTACTTTATTTGAAGTGTCCAAGTTTATATCTGTAGATGGTAACCGACCAGTTTAACTGGTCTCAGTTTTGGTTAGGGTTAGGATTAGGTTTAGGGTTAGGATTAGGTTTTGGGTTGAGATTTAGGGTCAAGTAAGGATTAGGGCCAGGCTAAGAGTTAGGATTAGGTTTTGGGTCAAGGTTAAGGTTGGGTTTAGGATTAGGTTTTGGGTTAAGGTTAGGATTGGGTTTTTCTATTTGGTCTGCTTTACAGACCGTTGTCATCAGTAGTAGCAGTACGTTTCAATGAGCCAAAGACAAATCATGTTTCTAAATACCACAATAATGTAGATAATAAGAAATAATAATAATAAATAAGAGATGTGTTATGGCACATATGTCGTGGCCTTCAAACTATGTACTTTATCACCATCATGTGGCAAGTTGTTGTGAAACAGTTTAACTGTGAGTGTTTTGTCATTGGCCAGTTCAGATCATGTGACTCTTAGGTTTGGGCTAACCAGGAAGTCCTGCAGTATACAAAAATCTCTCCATGCAGTCAGACAGACAACTCCTCCTTCTACTTGTTCTTTCCTCCTTAACATTAGTGCTTTGGAGAGACTTTGCTTGTAAGTTGTTGTCTTTTTAGTGTAATAAGCACATGATAATGTTTGGTGTGGCTCAGTGGATAACACCACTACCCACCAGGGAGCTACCATCCCATGTGGGAGGTGGGGGTTCAGTTCCTGGTCTGGGTTACTATGCTGTACTACACCAGTAAGAGTCCTTGGGTAACACTCCTAACACTACATTGGCCAACCTGTAAAACAATTAACCTTGTAAATCACTCTGGATAAGAGCATCAGCTAAATGTAATAATGCTGCAGTTCATATTATTTGAGCTAAAAGCAAGGAATGACTTTGTAAAGAATTAATATGCTAAAATGTTAAAATAAGCTTAATGCAGCTCTTTGCTACAGTATATTCATGGAAGCTATGACAATTCATGTTGTAGCTGTTGTAACC
>JAVGWN010001950.1:0-11669 GCA_034552555.1 Semaprochilodus insignis | reverse complement strand
ACCTCACCCAAGTCTTATACTGTATGAGCAGTGTTTTCATTTCTTTGATTGTTTGGTACGTTTTTGTTGTAGTTTGATAGTTCTTGATATGATTTGGAAGATCTTTGTATGGTGTAGTAGGTCATGGCATGGTTTGGTAGGTCATGGCATGGTTTGGTAGGTCTTTGTATGGTTTGGTAGGTCATGGCATGGTTTGGTAGGTCTTTCTATGGCTTCGTAGGTCATGGCATGGTTTGGTAGGTCTTTGTATGGTGTAGTAGGTCATGGCATAGTTTGGTAGGTCATGGCATAGTTTGGTAGGTCTTTGCATGGTTTGGTAGGTCATGGCTTGGTTTGGTAGGTCATGGCATAGTTTGGTAGGTCATGGCATGGTTTGGTAGATCTTTGTATGGTTTGGTAGGTCATGGCATAGTTTGGTAGGTCTTTGCATGGTTTGGTAGATCTTTGTATGGTTTGGTAGGTCTTTGCATGGTTTGGTAGATCTTTGTATGGTGTAGTAGGTCATGGCATAGTTTGGTAGGTCTTTGTATGGTTTGGTAGGTCATGGCGTGGTTTGGTAGGTCTTGGTATTGTTGTAGTCTTTTCTGTAGGTTTAATCACAGCTTAACTCAATCCAAGCTCCATAAAGACATGGTTTGATGATATAGGTCGCGGTGAACACCTCACCTCACCCCTCTGAACACCTTTGGGATAAACTGGAACACTGAGAGCGACAAATTTCCATAGACACACTCCAAAGTCTTGTGGACAGCCTCCTAGAAGAGTGAAGGCTGTTATAGCTGTAAAGCCAAATCCATTTTAAGGCCCATGGTTTTGGAATGAGATGTCCAACAAGCTCATGTAGGTGTGATGATCGGATTTGGCCGTAGAGTGATAGTGTGTGTGTCTCTATGTATATATAATTGTGGGTGTGTGTTTGTATGTTGCAGGGCAGAAATTTGGCCCTCTAGTAACCCCGTCTGCGTCAGCCCTTGTCCATGTAGAGAGGATGTGCGTGTAGTCATTAACTAAAGCCAGTATTTCAGACAAGAGCCTGTGAGCGTCTACCCCCGGCCCCCCTTTTACCATTTGCACGATGAAAAGTCACTTAAAATGAAACTTACTTAGCTTCTCTCATGAGGCCTAATGAGTCTCTATTCACTATGTTATTTTCCATATTCCATTTGACGTCTTTAAATATTAATCTGCTGCAGTATTAATGCCGTGGGACTCGTCAGTAGAGCGCATTGTGAAAGCAGTAGTCCTGATAAGTGTTAGGAGCAGTGCTGCTTCACTGTTAGGGCAGCTATTTTTCCCATTAGCTGCCCTGAAAGCGCTCTTTCTGCAGCGACGGGCTTCGTGACCTCCCTCTCGATCACACACACGCATCGGAAATGGTTGCATTTGCGTTTACCTTGTCCGTGTTGTGCTAAACCAAACATGTGTGATAACAAGTTGCTTGATAAGTTGGAAATACCAGTAGTGTTGCATTAAACCAGAATTCGGGACGAGGTATTGCGCCGGACAGAGGACCGGTAGTTGAAAAAAACGGACTGTCCGGCCTAAAACCGTCATGTGGCCACTCTACTGTTGGCCGATGTAACAGAATCAGTTCTCCTCCAAGCGTGTTGAGCTGCTCAGCGATGTGTTTTAGCAGAGTACTGAGGAAACCCATGTTATGCTCACTGTGTTTGGGGATTTGCATTCTGACTGATTCTGATCAGGAACTTTGGTGGTGGGCTTTCATGTTTAGTGAGTAACGGAGGCTGCCTTTGCAGATGACCCTTCATTATTTCTGGACCAAGCCTAGTTAGCCTAGCTGTAGTCAAGTTGCCGTTCTCTGTGTTCTCGGTTAGGTTCTATATGACATTACCTGGCAGTTAATGCCCCTCCAGCTCCAGTGTCATTAGAAAGCTGAACATGGCCGTAAGTTTTCTTCAATCAAAATATTATAGGTTATATAAGAACACAGAGTCGTGCACCATGTGTCATGAATCAAACGGAATCTTTGGTTGACTGTTTTGTTACACACTTGCTGGCCTGTATCATTTTTGTGATTTTCCCATAATGCAACATAAAGATAATGCTAGTATATAGTACAAATGTAATGGTGTGTATATAGAAGTTATATAGTGTATTGTATAATACTGATCTAATCAAATCATAATTGTATTGTACAGGTATTTTAGTGCTTGCTTCAGTATTAAATTGGATGGAAACAGAAGGCTTAAATTCTCTAAATGCTCATCGGAAAATTGTCTAATCAGAAATAGTTTTTTCTTCTGTGGTATCGAGGTAGTTAAGTGAGCTCTCTGATATTCACTGTAAACCTGCTTCCTCGTAAAACGCATGCTAATATGTCTGTTACAAGCTTCAAATCAAACATGGAATGTCTTTTAGAAGCCTCAAATGTTCATTCAAATTGCCTTTAGCTTAATGCTAACTGATTACTAGAATCCATTAGGGATGCTAGCAGAAGTTAGCATTGTCGTAGAGGTTGTAACCAAGTTTAGACATTTACGGCTCAAATTGAAGGCCTAATAGTCATGGTTCACCACTGGATGATACTGTTTGAAACCTGACACCTCCAACGGGTTTCTGAGTACTCTTCATTGTCATTATTATTATTACTATTATTATTATTATTATTATTATTATTGTTAATATTATTATGGGATATGTTCAATTAATACAGTGGCGTTCACTAATCAGTATTTGTGGGCATGTGTGGGTCCACATGCCTGTCCCCTGCATGGGGTATTTTGTGGCTGGGCGTTGGCGAGTGGGGTCCGTCTCGCTGTATGTTGGGGTCAGGGGCCAACGGAGACAGAGTCAGCTGGAGAGGCATATGGGCGTCTTGGCTACGCTTGCAGGCAGACTGCGGACAGCTCCGAGTCCAAATGCGGCCACAACTGTGCTATAGGCAGAAGGCACGGGGGAACCCCTGCACTGACCACGCTCTGAGGACCCGGGGCGGCGCCCCTAACAGATGCCCGTACGGTCTGCAAGAGAAAACGTTTGGGCCCTAGCAACCATTATATAAAATGCAAATATGGTCTGGGAGGGATCGGGTTATGTAACATTAAAGTTCTGTGTGTGTGTGGGGTGAGGGGGGGGAGGTTTCTGAAAGCACTATAAGGAGTGTCAATTTTTAAAAATTAATTTTAAAGGACGCATGTGATGATGCATAATTAAAAATGAGCAGTTGCATTCTGGGTAATACGATTATATAAACTTGGTGAAAGAAATTGGTGTTGGCTGAAACTGAGGCAAGCTCGCTGTCTGAACGAGCTTTAACATACGCAGGTTTGTGTCATGCTGATGCTGATTACTCGGACAGAGCGCCGGTGAATCCAGAGCCTTTAACTGGGTCCGGTGCTGATGGCAGATAATGAAGAGGAGGAAGAAAGCTTGTGGCACTCGAAGCATGAATGTTTCATCAGCTCCACGGCACTGTGCTGCTGAAAGCCTGCCTCGCAGCCTCCGCTGCTGCTATAATTGACCTTAAAGTTTAATAATAACTCGCTCATGAGGCGTGTGGGTGTGTTTGTTTGGGAATCGGAGAGAGGTGGAAGGGTGTGTGGGCACTCCAGTTATTAGAATCAGGACCGCTCCATTGACGAGGACTGTGTCAGGATCTGGCAGTTACATGCCTGGACCACAGAGAACACGAATAGTCGACAAATAAAGCAAGCCTGGCAAATGATTAAGATAATTAACTGCAATTAATCAGTAATTGTGTGTAGTTAATCATGATTTTGTTTTCGTTTATGTAGTTAATCAAAATCAATTGTATTCGTCTGTGTAGTCAGTAACGTTTAATTGTATTCGCTTATGCAGTAATACTGATTAACTGAAGTTAGTGTAGTTTAGTGTAGTTGATCATGATTAGTCGTATTACTTTATACAGTTGGTCAGGATTGTTGGGAATAATTTCTGCAGTTAATCGCAATTAATTGTATCTGTTTATGCAGTTAATTGGGGAGTGAGATTAGTTTGTGTCGTTAATCGTGATTAATTGCATTTATGCAGTTAATCACGATAGTGGTATCAGTTTATGCAGTTAATCGTGATAATGGTATCAGTTTGTGCAGTTAATCGCGACAGCGGTGTCAGTTTATGCAGTTAATCGTGATAGCGGTGTCAGTTTATGCAGTTAATCGCGATAGTGGTGTCAGTTTATGCAGTTAACGTGATAGTGGTATCAGTTTATGCAGTTAATCGCGATAGTGGTATCAGTTTATGCAGTTAATCGTGATTAATTGCATTAGTTTATGCAGTTAATTGGGATCAGTGGTATAGGTTTGTGTGGTTAGTTGTGATTGTATTACTTCATGCAGTTACTCTACGTAAATGGTAGTTGCATATTAATCTCAATAATCGTGTTAGTTTATGCAGTTAATTGGACGAGTGGTATAGTTTGTGTAGTTAATCGTGATGATTGTATTAATTTAAGCAGTTAATAGTGATAATGGTATTAGTTTATCCAGTTAATCACGATTAATTGTATCTGTTTATGCAGTTAATTGGGGAGTGAGATTAGTTTGTGTTGTTAATCGTGATTAATTGTATTTATGCAGTTAATCACGATACTGGTATCAGTTTATGCAATTAATCGTGATTAATTGAATTAGTTTATGCAGTTAATCGCGATAATGGTACCAGTTTGTGCAGTTAATCGCGATAGCGGTGTCAGTTTATGCAGTTAATGCGATAGTGGTGTCAGTTTATGCAGTTAATCGAGATAGTGGTATCAGTTTATGCAGTTAATAGTGATTAATTGCATTAGTTTATGCAGTTAATTGGGATCAGTGGTATAGGTTTGTGTGGTTAGTTGTGATTGTATTACTTCATGCAGTTACTCTACATAAATGGTAGTTGCATATTAATCTCAATAATCGTGTTAGTTTATGCATTTAATTGGACGAGTGGTATTAGTTTGTGTAGTTAATGGCGATGAGTCGAAATGAATAGCGAATAATGAATAATGAAACTGCCGCTTCTGTGAACGGATAATATAGAAAACAAATTGAAAACAAATGATCAATTTTTAAATGATCGAAATAAAAAAAAATGATTAATCGCATTAGTTTGTATAGTGAATTGCAATTAATTTTATTAGTCTTGTGTGCTTGGATTTGTCCCTAAAGAGCGTGTTCACTTATTCTCACTTATGAATCATGTCATCTGACCAGGGGTACCCAAACTTTTGCATATGACTGTATGTGTGAATGGGTGTGTCGTCGGGGGGAGAGAGATAGAGAGGAGGAGAGGCCACATGGCAGGCCGGGTGTGGTGCTGGGCTGGGCACTCCGCACACAGCACAGGGCCGTATGGAGGGGGGTTGGGAAACAGTGGGGGGACTGGAGTCCATGGCATGCTGGGTATTGGCCAGCAAGTCCAGACACTAGAGTCTGCTCTTTCTCTCACTGGCCTCCTCCTTTCCTCTCATATTGCCCTTCTTTCTCCAACATCATAACTCCAGATTTCTGTAAGATTCTGCCACTTATAGGGTTATTAGTGTAACTGGGCTCCCATCAGTGGCCAGCAGCTGCTGTGTGAACATAGTTGTGTGTTTTAGCTTTGGGTTGCTTGTTCTGGGTAAGGATACTTTCTCTGAGTGGACAACAAAGCACTATGGTGAACGCTGAAGCTGTAAATGTAAACATGCTCCTTCTGAGGTCCTTAAAACACTTAACACACTACACACGACTACACGCAGCGACACTGTGTTAGTAAGGCTTTTCAGGCTGCACTCAAATACAAGCGTCATGATCATGTGGCAAGAGTTCGCGAATCATTTCTATCAGTTTAACAGATTAAATTTTATTACAGATATTGGTTATACCAGGTGGGAGTCAAGTCATATCTCTGGATACTACAGTTCGTTTGCTGTACGAATGAGGAGATGACCATGTCTGGTGCAGTGAGTGTGCAATTCTAAACCTATTATAAGTTGGTTGTGAGTTGATGTAAGTATCTACAGAATTCCAGTTACCCTTAGCATTGCATCAAAATTTCATGATACATGGAGAAATGGAAACGATCCAAAATGACTTAGAAACAAAATCTTAATGTTCACTTTTAATATCAAGTCTTAATATCTTATTACTAAAGTTGCCATTTTGGATGTTTTGNACCTCATCATTGTCCAGATTTGTGGCTACAAAGTAGTGTTGTCAAAAATATCCATATATATATATGAGAATGAGAGAGAGAGAGAGAGAGAGAGAGAGAGAGAGAATTGATACCATCGATACAGATAACGTCAATACCAGGCATTTATAAACAGTATCTTTTTCCCCGTGGTTTCGATACTGTTCATTAAGGGCTGCAAGAAATGACTATTCTGATACAATTATCAATAGTAAAACGAATAATCTATTCTTCAGATTATGAATCACCAAATATGCATTTGTTAACCAACAAAGAATAAAAGATGAATACCTTATTTTAAAAAAAATGTTTTTATTAACTTTCCTGCTAAATACAACATAAAACTCCCAATATCTTTTTCATGCCAAATTTGTAAACCAAGGTTGTGCAAGTCGAAGTTTCCCATTAACCAATTAAATAAAAATCGAACTAAATTGTAGATTTAAACAGAGCGTTCAGTGCTGTCTGTCCTCACTCTGTTACAGCTCAATTCTACAATCCCAGGACTTCATTCGATTGGAGGAAATGACGTCACAGACTGATAGACCATTACATTGGTTGCTGACCAGTTTGCTCTCCGATTTTAGTCGACTAAGTCGATTAATCGTTGCATCCCCACTGTTTATGTCACAGGCGCTTTCTTGCTAGCACCTCCTTTTGGCCCACGTAGGCTTCTGTTACTGCCCTCGCTACAGTTGTGGCTTGTTATGCTAAAATGGCAGCTACGGTGAGTTCAGAGCCTTGGCGTCTGAGTCTGCAGTGAGAACAGTGAGAGTGCTGTGTGTACATACTTTGGCTTCAAAACCAGTCAGATAGAATTTGTGCTACTTGTTAAAGTATCCTGCCTTTATACCACACGCATTAAATTATTGTTGTGACACCAGAATATAACAGCTGCACCAGTTAAGGTAGAATGGGAAAGGAGCGTAATCAATATCGTCAGTATCACCGAAGCGTTTAACAAAGTGTCTCACTAAACTATCGTCCCGAGTCCTGTTCATTATCCTATTATTAGGCTAAAGAGCCATCAGTGCTCTAAGCTAAGCTAACTGGAAGTCACCTTAAACCATCCAGTAATGACTTTTATTTAAAAGGATAAAGAATTGAGGTTGTTGACACAATAGCTGAATTTCTATTTATCTGTATTTCTATTTATATTTGGATAAACATTTGGACATGTTTATCTAAAACAAAATAAAAGTCCCTTAATTTTATCTGCCGCATATTTTTGAATTTCAGCATATTTTAAAATGTTCAGTATTCTGATAATGCTGCAAAGTTTTTTTTTTTTTTTTCTTTTTATTAAATTATTTTTATTAAGTTTTTCTTAAACTTGTTCCAGTTATTTTGACATCAAACTAAAAGGTTCATAAAATCTGTCCTTTTGTCATATTACTGGGCCATCACATCATATATTAGGAGATTGGAATGTGGAGGTGTGGGATTGCAGTGCTGTTGGGAAGGAAGATAAAGGTTACCAGGAACAATAACTGATGATAAATTTAGACTGATATGATCAATATTTACTGAGCTACACATACAGAAGTCTGTCTCTCAGTATGACATTTGGGCCACCATGTTAGCTAACGCAACACTCCAGACATCCCCGCATGGAGCTGTAGAGGTTCCTAATGGTGTCCTGTGATAATCCATCCCATGCAGCTTGAATATCCTCACACAGTTCCTGCCGATGGTGCGGTAGGGGTGGATGTGGAATGACCCCAGGCCTTCTGGAAGTGTGACAACAAACGGTTCATCTTGGTGCTGACCACAGTGCCTCCACACACGGATTCGTTGGTCGTCTCCACCAAGACAAAAGCGGGACTCGTCACTGAAGATGACCCGCTGCCGTTCTGAGTCACTCCATGACAGTCTGGCACGACACCATTGCAGTCTTTGGTGATGGTGACGTGGTGTTAAGGACAGTCGTTGTAACGGTCTGTGTGCATGTAGTCCTGCGTTGTGCAGCTGTCTGCTAATGGAGCAGCACTAACAGGATGGACCGGACTAATTTTGCTCTTGTACTGACCATATACACCATATGTGCAGAAAGGGATGTTGTATTGCAATATGACTGTAATTATGCAAATAGTCATATATGTATAAGGCCTATAGTACATACTCCTCTCCTGCTCCTGTATACACCCGGTGAACGATAGAGAGTGCATGTCCGAGTGGGAGCGGTGCAAGCGTAAGTCATTTTCCGCACTTCAGAACGAAACTTTGTGGTTTTGGTTGGGCGACGCTCTCATGCCCCAGCCCGAGCCGTAGATGGAGGACTCCAGGATGCGTGGACGTGTGCGGTGTATTTTCAGTATCTCGTTACAGGGAGGGGAAAAAAGAGAAAGCTGAAAGACAACTGTGACGATCCGCCTTTGTGTTGTGGTGAATTTGAGTGTAGCTAGGCTTAAACGTACCCTCCGTCCACACTGCATGAGCAGGTCCCCATGCTTTTCTCCCAAAGCACTCCTCCTCTTCCACCTTCTCCTCCTCCCTCTTAAGTTTTTAACGAGCCTCCACCTCCATTGCCAGTGATACCGAATCGTACCGCCCGGCTCAGGCCACGTTTTAAAGTAGGACAAAAACATTTTTTGTCATGAAAATTGCATTAGGCCGGGCAACAAACATGGGGGAGGAAAAAAAGGAGCCATGTGAAATATTGAAAAGGCTGAATAATTCAGAGTGCTCGTTCATGTGTTAAGAACAGGATTTTTGGAGGGTGCGTTGGGGGGTGGGTGGGGGTGTTACCCTCTCTCCCTCTCCCATCTGCGGGGCGACATGCCGACCCCCGTCTGGAGCAGGACGGGATTAGCTCAGGCCTTCTTCGGCCCGCAGAGTCACCTCACTGCTCCGCTGGCGCTCTTTCAGCCCGAGAGCTGTCACAACCTCGCCAGCCAGCACTGACGTTATATCTGTGTACACAGGGTTTCATAAGGGTGGGCGATATGATGATGCTCTTATTGTTATTGTGATTATAAATTGCTTTATAATAGTGTAATAAGAGGTGTCATAGGTGTTTCTAGAGCACTGGTCAATAGCAGTGATCAGAAATATTAATGGTGTGGTGGGCAGTATGATGCTGAGAGAAGTGTGTGTGTGTGTGTGTATATATATATATATTTATATTATTTTTTTTGTTGTTTTTTTTTTGAGAGAAATTTTTACACTACAAGATAGTCACAATGTTTACCTTTTGCAAACAAGTTAAAATAGATCAAATACCATTTTTTCGTTTTTCTGTTTATGGTTTATTTAATATACAATATATTGCTGCCCTCAGGGCTCATATCTGCAGTTAAAAAAACACTGCCAAGTGTCTCTTTCTCTCTCTCTCTCTCTCTCTCTCTCTCTCTCTCTCTCTCTCTCTCTTACTCTCTCTGTCTCGTATCTCCATCGTTGATGTTTTTGGCGGTTTATTTGAAGTTCCCATCTTATGTTATGTTATGATGAGTGGACCGTTATAAACGGCTGTTTTATATAATCACCTTATATCCTTTAAATAAATGAACAAACAAACAAACCAAAATAAATAAATAAATAAATAAATACATTTTGTTAACACTACATTAAGTCTCGACTAGCAAACATAAAGTAATACGTTAGTTAACATGAAGTAATACATTAACAATAGTTACGATGCTAATGCTAAGTAAACATGCAAATTTCTCCTTTAAGTTACATTAAACGTTAAGCATCTAACTT
This sequence comes from Semaprochilodus insignis, assembly GCA_034552555.1. Classification (NCBI taxonomy): domain Eukaryota; kingdom Metazoa; phylum Chordata; class Actinopteri; order Characiformes; family Prochilodontidae; genus Semaprochilodus; species Semaprochilodus insignis. Next base: position 1,832 of record JAVGWN010001950.1, on the reverse strand, counting down.
TATATATATATATATGATCTTGAGTATCGCAATATTATGTTTTGTTGTATTGTATCAATTCTCAAACACAGTATGGATTATTAATTAATAGTTTAATTTAAACATTGTTGAGGCAGTGGTTCATTTAGCACTGTGTTTAAACCCCGACTGCTAGATACCAGCGCTGTAATCCATCTTTAGCCATTACACTCTTCCACTACTAGCATACTGCCATTATGCCAGTATTAGCATTAGCAACTGTAGTTGCCTTTTTTTTATACTACGCTGGTATTTTCCTAAAATTAAAAGTAGAAGAACTGCAGTATGTTACCGTATTTACATCCAGTCAGAGCCCCTGTATAATGATACACATCATAACACCAGGGTCCTGTCAATATACTGTATATTGTGATGTATACAGTAGTATATAAATATGTACATGTATATACATCATGCATTATATACGTATACACACAAGTATGCATGGAAACAAACCAAAATAAGATGATGTCATCATGTGCTAACATCCAATCAGCTCCTTGTTACTATGCAGCTCGAACACTTCAGGATTTTCTTCCTGCTTTTGTTAACTCTCCGTAAGCGATGATGTCAAAACATTCCTAGGGAGACACGCTTGATGACATCACCGACTAATCAACTATTAAATTAGCTGCCGACTAATTTAACGATTAATCGACCAAGTCGATTAAAATCAAAAATTAAACTAGTTGTCAACTAATTTAACAATCAGTCGACTAAGCCAGTTGAAATCCAATATTAAATTAGTCAGCAACTAATTGACGATTAATCGACTTGGCCAGCTACATATTTAAATATATAAACTTGGTCACCAACTAATTTAATAGTCGATTTTAGTTGATCAAGTCGATTAGTCGTTAAACCCTTACCGAGTGAGCATAATTAGTTCTGTTTAACTGATTTAGTGCGGTGTGGAAAGTTGTTGATGCATTTGTGGCACTGCTACTTTGTCAGTTCCAACTTCGCAAACCTCAGAGAAACGGATTATTGCAGTGATGATGATACGGTTGATATGGTATAAGGTATTTCTCACTGCTAGATATAATATGGTTTAGTGGTTTTCCTGTTAGAACACTTTGATTTAGTCCGCGTGATCGGCTGGTGGGTCTGGTGGTCCGTGTTTGGATATGATCTGAATGTGGTGGTCTCTGAATGATCCCCCTCTTTCTCAGCTGAAATATTGAGTTTATTGGATGCGCTGTAGTGATTTGTTTCTGCGGCCGTGTTTTGCAGAGGGCAGCAGTTTTGAGGCTGTTGCATATGATGCAGTGTAACTATCTCTCCTTATGAATGTTTAAAATAAGCACACACTCACTCTGTGTACACACACACACACACACACACACACACACACACACACACAGACAGACAGACCGACCAAGTCCATTTGCTCTGAGTTTCTCAGCCCCAGCTCACGTATTCAACTGCAGTTATTATCCTGTATGAAAATAACCGCAGATAACATTCAGCAGTGACCTATCGATTTTTTTTTTTCCAGGTTTTTTCCCCTCTTTTCCCGTGGGTGTGTGTTTGTGAAAGCCCTCAACCCCCCCTCCACATCCACCCCCCACCCCCAGCGCACACTCAGTGCTTTCTGGAGAGAATGGAGGCGGTGGGGGCTTTTCTCTGCTCCTCTCGCTTGCTCACAAAAAAGTGCATTAGCCGCTGCGAGGGAGACATGCTAACTGCCCGTGTGCTGTCAGGACACATTAGTGTGACACGACTCAATCAGACGTTCAGCTCTGCAGCCCGGCTCAGGGGGATTTACACAGCACCACACACACACACACACACACACACACACACACACACAC
>JAVGWN010001948.1:0-11671 GCA_034552555.1 Semaprochilodus insignis | reverse complement strand
GTGCAGGTCAGACCACCATTGGCACCTTTAAGCTTTGGGGTCTGCCCTGACATAGTATATGTGAAACGGTCAAGCGGATCGGTCGAGCAAAAGGAAGTACAGTAGATGGGCGTGCACCTTTCCACCCAATTTGTTCTTAATGGGAAAAGGTTTGGAATTTAACGACGGGAGACCATATGTAGGATCAAACAAGCACAGCATTCCCGTTCACACCAAACATTTCCATTGCGTTGGAACAGTGTTGATATCTTAAAAACTGCAGGACTAGTTACTGTAGTGATAATAGTGGTGCCCGACTTCTATTTATTGACCGAGTACAATCTATTAGGAAGATTAGAAAACATTAATGATCAAATCTGGCTCAACTGTTGCCCAACAGCAGCAGTGTGTTCGCTGTACCGGATGTGTAACTTCCTTTCAGTTAACACTGACAAACCAGTTGATCCGACCAGGACCGCCTGAACTTGTGCGTACGTCTGCATCTGCTTCATATGCATTTTACTGCATTTGTAATTCCATGCAAATAAATATCTATACCTACATTTTATTGCTGATAGAAGTAGAATAATCCCACTTTCTATATTCTTCAGTGTTAATGCATGGGCAGATATCTACGTGGAAAAACATCAAAGCACACTCGGTATCAACAGCCCTTCTCAAATCTCATAGCAGTGCGTGTTGGGGATATATACATACATAACACACACACACACACACACACACACACACACACACACACACACACACACACACACCTACCCCCTGTGTGTACATATGCCATGTGTGATGTTCTGGGGGTGTTAGTATTGCATGGAAATGGGTTCTTTGGTTGAGGTGACGGTAAAAGTGAGCTGCTGGACAACCAGGTTCTGCCTTTTGCTCATAATCTTACCGAGGAACACAACATTCCCATGCCTGTATTCCAAGATGGCGATTCTTGCCTTCACAGGGCTGCAGATGTGATGTGACTGACTGGCATGAACATTCAGGAGCATTCACACATCTGGACTGGCCTGCAAAATCCCCACATTTGAATTCTCTTGGTAATCTGTGGGAACTACCTTGAACGACCAGTAAACAGCCAGGGAAGGCATCTACCAAATCTGGCCCAACTGACCAATTCTTTGATGCAAGAGTGTCTGAACATTGACGTGGCCTACATCCAGAAACTTCTCCAGTACATGCCCAATCCAGTCACAGCTGTTATTGGTGCTGGTGGAGGTGTTACACACTAGTAGGTACGTTTCAGTCACAGTTGACTTTGCTGATCAATGGTAGATGAATGCACTCAGTTCCACTCGTTTCCCGGTTCGTTTTGATTATTAGTCATTACGTTACTATTTCCTCGAAGTTGCAATACTTTCTGTTGACCGAAGGGTTTAAGCGACTCCATACACCTCTATTGTTCATAGCTGTAGCTCTCAGATGCTTTTCCTAAAGAGGTCCCAAAATCCAGATTCGAAACAAATGCAAAGAACGAAAACAGCAAATTCTCCAGGGAATTAGGCCACGGATTACACGTTTGAGGAGTTCGCGGTTATGTTTTTGGTGTAATAAGATATTTGAATTGGCATCGGAGCAGAGTAACCTGGCTGTTACGTTTTTTTCTTGATCCGTCACGGTTCCAGAGCAGGAAGTATTTCAGATGGGGTTGCAAACATTCCCCCGATACCCTTTTCGAACTGGAAAACCATCTCGGACATGTGAGAAATGTTGGTGTTGTTGACTTTTCCAGTGAAACAGACCGGCTGGACGGCTCACCGGTGCATGCTTGCCGCTGTTTTTGGTCCTTGCTGTTGACTGAAATTTCTCTGGAAGAATGAAAAGGATGTTAATTAGTATTTATCAGATGGCGCGTGCCTCTGTTAGTTGAGATGCTTTGTTTACACAATCTCATCGGCATATTTAGAACACCTTTTTTGTGCTGGCCATTGTTTTATCAGTTCTACGGTGTTATTCTGACCTTATCTAATAAGCTATTATAGTAGTAAGGTCATGAGTTCATTCGTCTTACGGCTCTGATTTTAAAGCCTGAAGATTTGCTGTTGAAGCATGTCCACGTCCAGGCCCAATTGTCTGAAAGCTGGCCCTGCGCAGGTCTGTTTGACCTTGGATGTACGAAGTGAAACCATCAACGCTGTTCCTCCTTTGTTTTGGCCGCTCGTTCGTCTTTTTAGCTCGGCCAAACTTGTCACCGATGAAAAATGTCACTGATGTCAGAGAAAATACGGAAGCTGTACTGATTTCCTCTTCCAAGGAAGAGTCCACGAAACTGGCTGGACTGGTTTCCTTTTGTCAAGTTCCTTAACCCTGTTGTCCTGCGCTGCAGAACTTCTTTGGAAAGATAAAGATCAGCTGGCTCAGATTACATCTACAGCTTCAAGCTGATTATAGTGACGCTCATTTGGACCTTCCTGGGCGGAGTGATGAATTGGTTCTACTAGAGTAGAATCCCATTCCGAAAACCTTCAGTCATTTCAGTAATGGGTTCTCTGGCATGCTTTTGAACTCTGAACCTTTGCTTGAAGGAATCCTTAAACATTGTCTAAGCTCATCTGTTTTGGCTTTGTCTGTAACAAAACAATGACCAGCACCTACAAACATTTGATACGTTCCTTGTACTCATTCAAACGGAACACGGAACACATTCTTGTAGTAAGCGGTGAACAAATTTCTGCAAACAGAAATTAGGAAGAAAAGGTATGCAGACGTGCCTTCAGGCTAGGCCAAAGGCCTAAATGCACCCAGAAGGAATCAGTCAACAGGAATGAAACTTGGTCCATAGTTTTGACATTGTGAGACATGCAAATGGTCCAAGTTTCACGCTCGGCCGCACATGTGACGTAAGCGAGGACTGGCCTTATCGCTGTACCTGACCGACCCAACAGCCACGATTACAGACATCCAGCGAGTAGTGATGTCCTCAATGAGTCATCCTGTTAGTGCAGCACCATTGGCAGACGGCTGCACCACGCAGGACTACATGCACACAGACCGTTACGACGACTGTCCTTAACACCACGTCACCGTCACCAAAGACTGCAGTGGTGTCGTGCCAGACTGTCATGGAGTAACTCAGAATGGCAGCGGGTCATCTTCAGTGACGTGTCCTGCTTTTGTCTTGGTGGAGACGACCAACGAATCCGTGTGTGGAGGCACCGTGGTCAGTGCCAAGATGAACGGTTTGTTGTCACGCAAACACGGCGGCCCGACGCCATACTGGGAGACACTACTTCTGTATGTGTAGCTCAATAGATATTGATCATATCAGTCTAAATTTATCATCATTTATTGATCCTGGTAACCTTTATCTTCCTTCCCAACAGCACTGCAATCCCACACCTCCTTCTGGGTGCAGCTACTTAATTGCTGCAGTTGAACCAGCAAGCAAAAATTTGCACTCTTTGTAATTTAAGTGTAGTTATGAAGGAGCAGTAAAATTGGTGAAAGGGTTGTGTCCTTCCCATGAGTTCATTCTTCCAAAATGCACCTTCGTCTCAGGGTCTTCCTAAATCATATGTTTCGAAGAGCCAAGTGTCCTTAAGAGAGCACAAACCACAGATCAGTTTAGCCTGAAATGAAAGTGGTGCTTTCAAGTTTTGCCTGGTCAACAACAGTTCTTTGGGAAATACACGTTCGTCCCTGGTTTCAAGCCTGCAGCACATCCCAGTAAAAGTCGGGACGGGGGCAGTTTAGGGCTTATAATGAGGTAAAATAAATAATGTGATCAGGAATGGCAGCATGACAAAGTGAATTATTTAAAATATGTTTGCAGGAATTTTTATTGTGGGGGAAAAAAAAAACACCTGTTGTCTCCTCTGAGGCTTCCTTCTTGTTAGTGTCATAATCACATGATCGGAGACCAGTTGGCTTAAAGCATCATTACCAAGCAGTTGAGTCAAATACAGTAGTGCCTGAAAGTTTATGAACAAGTTCGAATGTTTGATATTTCTGCAGAAATGTGACCCAAAACATAATCTGATTTTCTCACAAGTCCTAAAAGCAGATAAGGGGAGCCCGATTAAACAGATGAGACAAATTATTGGACTTGGTCGTGTAGTTATTGAGGAAAAAATGACCCGGTATTACAGATCTGTGAGTGGCACAAGTATGTCAACTTCCAGGATTCGCAGGTAATTTGCAGGTGAAATTGGAGTCGAGGGTTTTCAAGCAATGGGATGATGATGATCCGGTGTGAGCGGGCGCCCTGCTTTATTTAAGGAACGGGGATCTATCCTAGTCTGATCTTCACGACGCATGCCTGTGGGAGTGTATCATGGTACAAACACAGGAGATTTCTGAGGACCTCAGTTCAAGACCAGGAGTGGTCCACCGACGAAGATCGCTCCAAGGTCTTCTGAGCAACTAAAGGCCTCTCTCACAGTGGCTAATATTAATTTTCATGAGTCCACCTTTGGAAGGACCCTGGACAATAACGGCATGGCAGGGTCGCAAGGAGAAAGCCGCCACAAGCCAGGACGGTCTGAACAGTCGAAACCAAAATAGAACCTTTTGGTTTAAGTGAGGAGTGTTATGTAGAACCTTATCCCATCTGTGAAACATGGTGGTGATAGTATCCTGGTTTGGGCCTGTTTGGTTCATCTGGGCCAGGACTGCTCGGTAATGTTTGAGAGGACCTGAAGCGAGAAACCCCACCAACATCCCAGAGCTGAAGCTGTTCCGTACAGAGTAAGGGACTCAAATTCCTCCAAGCTGATATGCAGGACTCGGCATGTAGCCAGCTAGCAGATTTCTAGCGCAGTTATCAATTATGACCTATTACTGAAGCCGCGGGTTTTGTGGTTGAGTTTTCTGAAGAATCATGCTGACATTCGGTTTCAGCTGTTACTGGAGTCATGCTGCCACATTGCAACGTCTCTCGATAGAGCCGCTGAACACAAAGGACTGTCAGGTGTTCGTGATAAACATCTGTGACATCATATACAGGTGAACTGATGTAAAGAAAAGCTCAATCAGTCAATCAGTTCTAACTGTCACGCTACACCAAAAGTAATTCTATTAATAACAATTAGTATTATTGATTAAACATTAAAACAAGCTTGTAATGGAGTTACTTTAGATTTAGTTCAAAGAAGCCCATAAAGAATAAAAATAATTTAAGGCAAGGCAAAATTTTCACAGTGTACAAAGCTGAGGTGGTTTAGAATTAATTTTAATTAAGAAAATACTCTAAATAATTCATTATTAGACAAACCAGGATGTGGATGTTAGCTTTGAACATTTGTAACATGAACAGCATATATACTTATAACTTTGGATGTCGTTGGATTTGAGTTGATAAAGGATTAATTAGCTAATGCAGAGATTGATATTGAACTGGACTTTCTTGAGGATATGTACTGTATATATACAGACCGGCCACTTCCTTACGTCCACCTCCTTCTATCTACACTCACTGCCCATGTTATCAGCTCCACTGACCATATAGGAGCACTCTGTAGTTCTACAGTTCCAGACTGTAGTCCATCTGTTTCTCTGTATACTGTATTACCCTGTTCTTCAATGGTCAGGACCCCCACAGGACCACCACAGAGTGGTGTTATGAACCCACATAATACTGTACAACTACAGAGTGCTCTTATGTGGTCAGTGGAGCTGATATAATGGACAATGAGTGTAGATACAAGGAGGTGGACAATACATATACAGAGAGTGGATGGAAGTCCTCCGTCAGCTGTGTCAGCATTCCTTTTTATCAGTTCTGAGCCTTTACTGAAGCTGTGCCCTACCTTATATAAGAGCTGTGTGTTTCCGAAAGGCTGTGCGTGTCACAGTGTTGAGTAATCGGCTTTCAGGCGAGACATGACAACATCAATAAGAGTGGCTGAACACAGAGACTCCTGGACTGGCAGGCTTTCGTGATAAGCATTGAGTGAAAAAAGAACGGACCTATAAGACGCTGTGTTCATGAGGCTGTTTAGGTCTTACTTTAATCATATAATTATTCTCTAGTCGAGCATCTAGAAAGTATTTTAAGACCTTGGAAAATGTGACTGTGACTACATGGATGGATTACATCCAAACCTTCGATTATGCTTACCTATGATAAACATCATATACAATGTTTCAAAAGCCTTCATGGTATGTGACGATTCCGAGGAAGGATTTGAACCTTAAAGACAGGATGTCTAGACCTTGTAATACAGACCAAGTCAAGCGACAAACAGATAGTCCATTGTTCTAGACTATTGTATACCACCTAGTATACAGTAAGCTGTGCATTTCGGCCCCCCCATGAATCCACACATTCATGCATATCGTCGCTGTCCACAGGAAAACAAGCATCTCCAAAATGCCAACTTCTGCAGGAGAGGCCAAAAACCTGGTTTAACTTTAATGGAAGTCAATGGAACCAGATGTTTTTATAAGCAGTTTTGGGCCATTTCTGTTGGTCCATTCATCCTGAAACTTTCACACAGTGTAAACAGCAGCTGCTGTGATCAAACGACGCATCAAAGTAAAAATACACAAAAATCGAGATAGGTGTTTTTCATTGGGCCGTGATGATAGGCATGTTTGTATTTGGGCTGTGAGGGAGTTTATGGCAGTAGAAACACTGTATAACATCAGAAGGAAGAGCAAGAGGAAGAACCCACGAGAGGAACCAAGTCTCAAAAGGGGAACCCATCCTCTTCAGGTCGACACCGGATAGCGACAAACACAAAAAGGATCAGAGTTTATAATTATATACAATATAGAACAGGATAACTGTTAGTAACTGTTAGATGATCTACAGTGATAGTCTACTAGAGAGAATAAGAGAGTGTTGAGTGTTTTTGAGGCAGAGGAAGGAATGTCTGATTAGTCTGTGATTAAACAGCAGGATCGCCTGATAGGCACGTGGGATGCAGGTGAAGCCCCCTCACAGCACAAGACAAGAAGGAGCTTCATGGTAGGCAAACTGGTCAGCAATGCAGGGAGGCAGTGGCATCAGAGCGCACAGGATGGGCAGTAGCCCAAAAAGTAATTGCTTGCTCGAAAGAAGCTTACAGAAGATCTCAGAGATCTCCCGCCATTGCGTTGATCTGTTCTGTTCCATCAGAAGAAGCACAGGATGGATTTGCTGAGGCAGGTATTGATATTGGAGGGTAGTTATAATAAATGGACTTCCATGAGGAGAGCTCTGGAAATGGTTTAACTAACACACTGTGAGTGTGTCACATACAGCATATACAGACTGATGAGTACTATATGTACAGTACGTACTGTATGTAGCAGATCGGGAGTGTGCCAAAGCTGTCATCAAAGCAAAAGGGCAGCGGCTTTGAAGAATCTGAAGTATAAAACATATCCTGGGTTGTGTAGCACTTTTGTGTGTACTACATAATTCTCTGTGTTCTTCCGTTTTTGATGTCTTCAATATTAATATACAACACAGAAGATAATAACATAAATCCACCAAATGAGAAGGTGTCTGCAAACATTTGACTGGTATATATATATACCAACTGGCCACTTCATTAGATCCACATCCTTGTATCTACACTCACTGCCCATGTTATCAGCTCCACTGACCATATAGGACACTCTGTAGTTGGAACTGTAGTCCATCTGTTTCTCTGTATACTGTATTACCCTGTTCTTCAATGGTCAGTACCCCGACAGGACCACCACAGAGCAGGTATTATGTGGGTGGTGGATCATTCTCAGCACTGCAGTGACACTGACGTGGTGGTGGTGTAGACACTCCTACCTTGCTGGTCCACCTTGTAGATGTACAGTCAGGGACGATAGCTCATCTGCTGCTGAACAGTGCAGTGTTGGTCATCCTCTAGTCCTTCATCAGTGGTCACAGGACGCTGCCCACAGGACGCTGCCCACAGGACGCTGTTGTACTGGATAGTTTTGGTTGGTGGATGATTCTCAGTCCAACAGTGACACTGAGGTGTCCAGCAGCACTGCTGTGTCTGATCCACTCACACCAGCACAACACACACTAACACACCACCACCACGTCAGTAGTGCTGAGAATGATCCACCACCCACATAATACCTGCTCTGTGGTGGTCCTGTGGGGGTCCTGACCATTGAAGAACAGGGTAATAGAGTATACAGAGAAACAGATGGACTACAGTCTGGAACTGTAGAACTACAGAGTGCTCCTATACGGTCAGTGGAGCTGATTAGATGGACAGTCAGTGTAGATACAAGGAGGTGTACCTAATGAATGACCTCTGACCTCTTTGTTTAAAGATCTTTGCACAGTCTCCAGAGAGCACATTTGAAAACGACATATTTCAGCAAATTGTAGTGCACAGTTAATATTTATTTGTTGAATTTCATATATTGGAATAAAACAAACATGAAACATGAAATACAGCATAACGTTTGCAGAGGTCACTTCCAGGTTTAGTTCTAAAACACGTTGCACTTTCATCAGTGTTGCTTTTCTTTCATCATACTGTATATGTTGTTCCACATGCAATAAATATCAATGCAATATTAGGATTAATGCCCCCTTTATTAGAGAAACAAAAATGGGTTTATATAAAGGTGTGATGTACATCAGCTGTTCTTCTCCTATACACCTCGTTATATCCAGACCTGTTTCTAATGGATATACAGCATTACGGAATGATGCACTTCATATGTCCTCCCACCTCTCTACTCATACATGCACAGAGCCTGGAACAAAAGCTCTACGGGGTTTGGAATAATGCATGTGAAGTGTCTTGAGGAGCATGATGCTTTTGACAGAAGCTGTATCAGCACTGATTTGTTTGCACACGTGATGGACAGCTGTCCTCAACAGTGTGCAACACTACAGTCTTCCAAGCGGTATAGCAGGAATCTTCGATCAGCCGGTGGGGCTGCAGGTTTTCATTCCAAACGGTCTGAAGCTCAGTTGATTCCACTGGTCGAATCAGTTGGTCTCAATCTTCAGCAACTGATCATGTGATCTCCTGCTGTGTTGGAATGGAAACCTGAAACCACACCGGCATTTTGTGGATAAGATCGGACGCCCCTGCTCTACACGTATCCTTATTGAGTATTGCAGTTTCTCGCTCCCTCCCTCCTTCACTCACTCCCTTATTTATTTCCTCTCTCACTCATTCCTTCTCTTACTCACTCACTCATTCCCTCCCTCCCTCCCTCACACTCACCCCTTCAGTCACTCATTCCCTTACTCTCTCACTTAATATTTCACTCACTCCCCTCATTCATTCCCTCACTCACTCCCTCTCTCACCCCCTCATTCATTCCCTCACTCACTCCCTCTCTCAATCCCTCACTCACTAACTCTCACTGAATATTTCACTCACTCCCTCTGTCACTCATTTCCTCACTCATTTCCTCACTCACTCACTCCCATGTTCACTCACTCACTCACTCCCTCTCTCACTCACTCATTCTCTTACTCACTCATTCTCTTACTCACTCATTCACTCACTCACTCACTCACTTATACCCTCTCTCACTCCTTCACTTATTCCCCCTCATTCACTCATTCCCTCACTCACAACTCACTCCCATGCTCAATGCCCACTAACTTATTTGTTTTGTCACTCACTCAATTACCTACTCCCTCACTTACTCATCCCCTCTCTCCCTCACTCATTCCCTCTCTCCCCGACTCATTCTCTGTCTCCCCCACTCATTCCCTCTCCCTCACTCATTCTCTCTCTCCTCCACTCATTCCCTCTCTCCCTCACTCATTCACTCTCTCTCTCACACTCACTCTTGTATATGTCACAGTTTGATTGTTCTTCACAGTATATGGTTCACATTAAGATGAGGAATTTTCTGGAACGTATCAGTGTAATGATTACAAGTTCAGCATACAGTCACGTCACTTGTTCAGTAGCAGCTGAGAATGCTTCAGTGGCTAAAACTTGTTCTGTACAAACTCAAGTCCAAATGCAACTGGAGAAAACCGAAGCAGCCGTCCGTCTGTTTCCTTCTCATTCAGGCAGTGCTTTGCTTGGGTTCTAGGTGCTGCGTGACGGTGGCACATCCGTGATTGCTCAGGCTGCGTGTCATCGGCATCTCCTCCGTCACCCGGCCGTTCGCTGGGTCAAAGGCCCACACGCGGTCAATGGCAGCTGCAAACTCATCCCGGCCTCCTAACACGTACACCTTTCCATTGCACACAGTCAGACCGCAGCTTTCCTGAAATACACACATGCACAGCCGTGGATCAGTACAGTACGTTTACAGTCTGCATCCCAAACCACACGCTTATCTGAGCTGAGCCCAGTGAGGCCTGACAAAATACTGGGGTTCGGGTCAAGTTTGGCTGTTTGGTTAGGCTGTTCATATACAGCACTGGGCTGAGGTCTGGCTCTGGTTGGCTTTCTAATGCACCTCATATGTCTTATGCATGACATGCTCTCTCTCCTCTCTAGTAGGCCTCAGATCTTTTGAGACAACTGTCCGCTCTGATATTTGCAAGTGATCAGATCAGATTTGTGTGTCCAGACATCACCAATCTATTTGCATAGATCGGTGTGATAATGACACACTGGTGACCTGGCTTTCAAAAAGTAGAAGCAGGAGCGACGGAGGTGCTCAAGACACTTTGAAATCTGATTTGAGTGTCCAAAGCATCCAGATTGAGACGTATCCGTAAAAATCCGAATGGAATCACATTTAAAACCACCTTCTGATTTACAAAAAACCACAGTGTGGTTTTTCAGTGTCTGGACTGTCAAAAATCAATCTGGATACAGGGCTAGCAGCCTGAACATAGCCGTAGTATCATAGTCTATACCTGTAATTGGAATAGCTCAAAATGCAAGATGGCTTCACCGCACATCAACGCTGTAGTGCTATAATGTTTATTAGCACTTAAGTCTGTTTAAGTCTAATTAAACCAGTCGTACACACAGTACTGTGCAACTTCTATCGGTGGACAGATAGAGACGAGGGATGGACATTACCCGGTAAATTGAATTCAAGACTGCCGGTATAAGATAATGGGTTTGACATCAGAGTCGAAGCATCTTCATCCGAGCATGAAAAGCACAACGAGCGCAGGTAAACAGATCAGCCAGCTGATTCTGATTGATAACCATCGGGTTTCTACGCACCACTTTCATGGGCAGATCTGCTGCTTTGCTCCAGGAGTCGTTTCGGGGGGTGTAACAGTAGATCCTATCCAGCAGACCTCCGGCCACGTAGATGGAGCCATTGAGAGACACAGAGTTTATGCACCTCTGAGAGAACGGACAGGGCGACACGTATGTCCACTGATCCTTCACCGGGTCATAGCACTGCACCTGGAAACCACAAGTTCACATGGCAGATTACAACATGACTCCTCACATGAAGCACATAGAACTGCAGACACTCACAGTGTGTGATGCTGTTAGCTGTGTATCTCTTGCTGTGGTGTAGGAAAGTGACTGAGTAGTTGATAGTTAACATCATAGATGATTTGGCAGACTAAAATCAACGACCAATTTAGTTGGCAACTAAATTAATAGTTGATTAGTTAGTGATGATTGTAGAAAGCGCAAAACACAGTATGCAAAAAATTAAATTTACATTAGGATTAAATTAGAACTGAGTTACTGCACACCAACACACTACTTACAGTACACTAATGCGTTACACTTACTGAGTTACCGTACACCGACACACTACTTACAGTACACTAACGCATTACACTTACTGAGTTACCGTACACCGACACGCTACTTACAGTACA
>JAVGWN010001947.1:0-11672 GCA_034552555.1 Semaprochilodus insignis | reverse complement strand
TTAACGACAAAAAAGAAATACTAAAAACATTAAACTAAGTAAATTAATTGACTTCATTAAGCCATTAAGACAGAAAACAGAAAAGCTATTAGTATTAATCACATTTTCATGATATCAGTGCTGAGCACTCTGCATAATTATTCCCCACTTCCAAAGTCCCAGTTTAACTCCTGTGTGCAGTTACAATTTTGGAGGTTTGCACATCGTGCAACTACTGCACTTACCCATAAACTCCATCTTTTGTTCATTTGTGAACATCTTTACAGTAGTATAAACCACCTGTTTCTGTACTCCACAAGGGTGGACTTGCCAGATAAGCAGCCTTACCAGATTGTGTGAGTTCCCACCAAATTCAGTGGATGCTGGTTGAAAAAGAATGTTGTGGGTTTTATTACAGCATCTAAAAGTAATAAAGTGCCGTACTTAATAATGAATGCAGCTGATGTAGGCCACATATGACCAATTTGGGCCATGCCTCAGCCAAAAGTAAGCAACTCTGCTGTATCTGCGCCAGAAGTGGACCAGACCTGTTTTGGGAAAGGTGGGTCAAATCCATGTTGTGAATCTGTGGGCCACCTTTGGCTCAGCAGATTGCCAGTGCCAGCAGTGGGCCAGCAGTGCCATATCTTTTCCAGATGTGGTCCACATCTGCTTGTTTTATTACAGCATCTAAAAGTAATAAACTGCCGTACTTAATAATGAATGCAGCTGAAATTAGAGTAAGGATATCTTCATTCCACATCAAATCAGTTACCAAACTTTTGACTGATATACATTTTAGTCATTCCTGTTTAGAGGAGGCCATTGCCGTGCCAATCAACATCACAGGTTATCGTACCCAGTGTATTATTGACATCATGGACGTGCAGACTTGCCAGGTCATAGTTAATAGTCATTGGCCAAATGCACTGACCGTACTTTGTTCTGCAGTAGTAGCAAACTGGAATTGGCCAATCATCATAGACTATACAGGCAAACAAGTTTTAAAAAAGCGATGAATTAAACGGCTTTGTCAGTTTATTTCACTGACATCTAGGAACTAAACTACTTAGCTGCGCATTTCCAGCTGATATCAATGGCTAACGTACCAAGTACCCATAGATTCTTGTTGCAGTTGACCTTGATACTATGCATTTGGCCAATGACTATTAACATGAAGGGCTATTAGCTGTAATTACTAATGCTCTAAAAAAATAATATATATATATGAGAGAGAGAGAGAGAGAGTGAGATCTCAGTTCTGCGCTCATTGAATGTATTGAGTTTATTGAATATTATTAAGCATATATTCTACCATTCCCGAGCACTTCACAGTAATATGTATAAAATGTTGCTTTAGCCCTGTTTAACATTTTCCTTACTGCTGCTGACTCTCTGCTTTGTCAGCCCATGTAACATTCAGTGCTGAGGTCAGCAACAATCTTCAAACTGCCCAAGACATCTATCCAGGAAAAAAAGAGACTGTACCTCATATTAGCATATAAACTTTGTTAATGACCTTGTCATGTTTGAACTTAATTAAAGGAGCCAGGTGAAGTCGTATCCGAGCACATAGCATCCCCTGAATTAAACATTTGCATATGCGACACGCCACAAACCTGATACAGATGGTGAGCTAGTTCGCCCTGGTTCCGTGTTTAGCCAGAACTTTTTTTTCCATTGCTGTTAACATGAGCTGAAGGTTTACTGTTGCGCAACAATGTAAGTAATCCCAAACTGTGGAATGATGACATCGATCGTGATGCACACCGTCAGTGACCCTTTCCAATGTCGTGCCATTTAAAAGCTCTCTCAGTCAGGTTCACTCTTCGTTATCCGCCCAGTCTTAGACAAATGGAACACTGGAGCAATAGTAATAGCTTCCTTCTTCCCTGAATTGTGTCCCCTGCTATTAACATCCTTTAAAAGCCATATGAAAGTATTCCCATTATTACCATTATTGGAATTGCTAATCACTAATAATGGATTAAGAGGAATCAACCTTTTTCTTATTCAATGCCGACTGGAATTAACAGAATGCTTTGGAGACTGGCGCACAATGCTTTCTGCACGGTGCATTAAGGCTCGTTCCTCTGCGTATTCCTGGCAAGTCCTAATTTACAGGACTCAGGCGAAAGTGAGAAAATCAAATATGTTCCCATGGAATCAATTATTAAAGCAGAGCAAATGTGATTTATTGTTCCTGAAGCATCAGGCTCAGCCGAGGGGAGGCTGAAACTGTGCCGAGCTGAAACCAAGCTCCAAACCCGTACAGATGACATGAGCTGGCGGGGTAAGGCTCGGCACACTGCACATCATATTACAGCACTGTATTACACTGTGGTGCTTAATATTTACATTTACATATTATAGGGCCACATATTCTACAGTATGCTTGATTTTTGCCACCCCCCAACAGCTTTTTGCTACTGCACCTTTAAAACCACAATATATAATTAACTCTGTCCTAATTCACTGGCCTGTACTATGCCCCATGTCGACCATTTCCCCCACATTTTACACTCCAATTACTCTGATACGGACTGTCTGGGGCAGGGGGGCCCGATCCTAGTTCTGGGAATCTACTGCTCTGCAGAGTTTAGCTCCCATCCTAATCTAATACACCTGATCTGGGTAATGAAGGCCTTCAAGGGCATCGGAATATTAGAACCAGGTATGGTGGATCCGAACTTTCCAGGGTGGTAGATCTCCAGGACTGGCACCCTGGCTATTCAAATCGAAGTGATAAAGAGTGTTGTGACTGAACACCAGGGTTTGGTGGTAATGGAATACAGGTAAAGGTGAAATCAGAATACAAAAAATGGTAACTGTATTTTCATACAAAGTGTACAATGTTTTAAGTGATAATAAATCACATGACTCGTGTAGAAGTTCATTTTACGAAGGGTCAGGCTGCCCTGACATCTGAAGATCTGAAGAGTAAGCCCCATCACAAGCAGCAATTTACAGTCTTTTACCTTTGTCTTCTTACTTCATTGGCAAAACTAAGGTTGTGTCTTGAAGATCGCCCTAGTTTGGCTACTGCCCAGAGATTTTCTTGAGTGTCTTATTTCAAGAATCAGTCCAGCGCACTGGGAATTTTTGTTCTGCCAGAAAGACTTTTATGGGCAAAATTGATGGAAAATGAAATTTGAACTCTGTAAAGTGTACAATCTGAAGGATAACAGTTCTTAAAAAAGAGTCCTTTGGATGGATATGGATGGCAGGGGTGGAGTCTACTCCCTGAACAGCAGGACTGGGACCAAACCGGTGGGGTTGAGGAAGGAGGAGAACATTGAAATGTCAGCACCTGAAAGCAGCAGAACAGGAACGTAAGTTGAATCCTTTTAAAGACAGGTGGCAGACTGTGATTGGCTAAAGGAGTGAATGAATGAGTGCTGTAGCGTTGGAGTCTTTCTGGCAGAACATGCACTAAAGCTTTTATTTCTCTGATAGTTCCCACAATGCACTGTAGTCATCAACTGTTTACTATTCTACCTGAACAGAAATGCTGTCATGCCTGCTGTTCAACTTTTTAAAAGTTATAATAATAAAAATAATATAATAGTGACAAAATATTCAAATGGATGGTGAAAGCCGTATGTTCTCATGTGCCTTATTTAAAAGAATTAAATGTGTATTTTGCACCAACAATAGGGCTTTTGAAGTAGAAAGACACTATCACAGTATGTCATCAGTTTTTTGACACACAAGCATAGCAAAATAAATTGCATGTAATCCATCATTTTGCTAAAAATGTATTTTCTCTCCTAATTATCTTATTATTTAATTATTCTCTCACTTGTTCATCATCTAACCCAGCTAGCAGAAAACATTCCCAGAACTTTGGCTAACGTTACCTACAAAATTTTTTAATCTAATGATCAAAGAACATTTTAAGGATGTTTATAATTTCAGATAATGTTCCTATACGGTTAACGGCTAACTAAAACATGTTTTAACTGCACCATTCAGGGGATGTTTTGAGGATGCAGTGAGGACCACAGATTATGTTACATGATAACAAAAGAAGAACATTCTCAGAGCAACATTCGGAAGATGTTTTATGGCTGCTACTGAGACCTGAGAGAGAACAGTCTCCTACCTGAACACTACATCAGTGTTCAGACAATCAGACAATCAGTGTTCAGACAATCCGACAATCAGTGTTCAGACAATCAGACAATCTTGCCTGCATCCAGAAACTTGTCCAGTCCATGCCAATTTTTTTTTTTTTGTTTGTTTTTTTTTTTGTGTGTGGAGGTATTACACACTATTTAGTATGTTTCAGTCACAGGTAACCAATATTTTTCTCCAGTGAGCTCATATATTCAAACACAAAAATGTTAAAAAAAAAAAAAGAAGAACAAGCTGTGTACTAAATATGTACTCAATTAATAAACAAATATAAACAAACAGGATAACCAGCAGCAATATCAGTAGGTGGAATTCTATATTAAGCTCTGCAGCATCTACGAGTAACTATGCTCAAATCATTAGCATCTTGTTAAAGAGAGATTTCTACAATTGCAGCTCATGTTTATCTGTGCTATCGTAAGGCCTAACACATCATGTCAACATGCATATCAACATACAGTCAACATACAGCTTATTCAGGTTACTGTTATTATTACTGTTATTGTTACAGGTTATTATTTTTATCACAGCTGCTGATGTAGAGCTCGCAGTAATGCACACCCTGTTTATGCTTGTGTGGGGTGTGTTTTGTGCACTGCGTTTGGTTAATATTTACTGAGCATCACTGGAGCATATCGTCTGCTCCCTACAAGACATGCAATTACGTTTAGGAATTGCCAGAATGAGAATAACATGTCTGTGAGTGTGTGTGTGTGAATGTGTGTGTGTTGGTGTGTGTGTGTGTGTGTGTGTGTGTGTGATTCTTTTTTGAAATGATTATTATTCATTATAGGAAACACCCACTGTGTCCATCATAACACTATCAAGAACAAATAAATACAAGTCAAGTGTCAGGAAGGGGGATAGAGGAGAGAAGGGATGCTGTATGAATGAGAAAGAGAGAACAAGAGAGAGTTAGATCTTATGTTATCAATAGTCCCACTTGTCATAAAGTCTGTAATGATGTTTGGATACATTGAGAAGAAAATGAGGAGACCCAGTTCAATCGTTTCTTTTCCACCTGCCTGAAGGAAGACATCAGCACATACTGTGGTTATTTCATTCCTTGTAAGAACAGTCTTAAAAGTAAAGGTACTTAAAGGAGCAGTGTGTAAGATTTAGGTGGAGTCTATTAGCAATGGAATATAATATACAAAACTATGTTTTTGGTACTTTTTAAGTACCTGTAACTGCAAATCCTTGACTGAGTCCTTCATTGGGGTGGAATTACAGGAGTGGCTGTTTGATTTTCCACCTTAAATGATGCAGCATTTGTGTGTTTCTTGTTCAGATTTTTCTCCTCCAGCTTATATGGCAAAGCATTTATATTCAGGCTCTGGCATTCAGCTTCTTATACACCAACTTCTAGTTTGAATTTTCCAGTTCCACCTTAAATAATGCAGCATTTACATTCTGGTTCTGAAATTCAGCTTCTTAGAGTTAGTAGCACATCATCCAGGAATAAAGAATCCATTACATCTTGCTTTGCTTTCCAGCATGAGCACACTACTTGCACTAAAATTGGCCAGCACCACACACAGGGATATTGTTATCTGATATAAAACACTGAATTGTCAATGACTCCTATGGCCAGTGAATGTGATCATGTGACTGGTCCGAGAGAGAGAGAGAGAGAGAGAGAGAGAGAGAAAGAGAGAGAGAGAGAGAGAGAGAGAAGGCTTGACTTGACCCAACCCGACCCTTCCGAATGCAATTCATATTAGGGAGTGGCGTATTAGGTGAGGAATTTTTTGTATTAGATGAGGAATGTTCCTGTAGGCCTCCTAAGGCCATGATTCATGAATCTGCTCACTCGGAAACATGCAGAAGCACAAAAATGAAAATGTGAAAAGTGATGGCTACGAGCGAGAGGACAGAAAACATTCATTACTTTGATAGAGGCATAATTAGGTGACAGAAAGCATTTGAGACGATTAGCAAACTGGTGAAATGCAGAGAGCTGACGTTCCTTCTTCTCACCAGTCTGAGCAACAGCCTGGCCTAGCAGCTGGCACGATCTGGACTGACAACAGAAAGAGAGAGAGAGAGAGAGAGAGAGAGAGAGAGAAAGACAGATTCATAGACTACTAGGTAAGCGCATTTGTTCTGTCAATATTACATGAAGTGAGAGGCGGCCTGCATTTCTGATTGAGAACAAGTAGAGGCTACATCATGCCATCCCATAGAAATGCTTTCCTCAGTAGGCGGAATAATTGAAAGCGGTTAAAAACCAGGATGGCCTGCTGGCTATCCCTAAATGTTGGTGTTGTGTACATGTGGCCGCGCTTATTAGTCAAAAGCAAAAGCATGTGTTCGGATGTACTGATGCCTGCCAAACAAGAATTTCGATTTCTTTTTTTCCCCCTATTTTCCTTTTTCATATGGAAATGTGTACTTGCATCTGCAGGGGGTAATTTTGATGAGCGGCGGTGGGATGAACAGATTTATGCTAAGGACAGATTGGTTCCGCTTTCATAGCCTGCTCCTCTGATATGATTTCTCCTCTCGGCGTCGGGAAAAGTTCTGCTCCGAAATGGCTTGAAATTTGATCACAGACTATCAAACAGCATCAATCAAGCCTTCAAACAGGCAGGCTGGCGCTTGCCCTCGTGTGCCGATGCACACGTCTGTACGCATATACACACGCGCGGGGGGGGCAAAATTAATGCCCGTGTAAAGGCTGTGCGGTTGACAGGAAAATCAAAGATCCTTGAAGAGCACAGGTTATCAGCGTAGTCGTCCTCCAGAAAAACAAAACATCATCTCTTCCATCATGCGGAGACATGAAGTCCTTGTTTATTGCCTTCCTGGCCTAGGGGCTGTCCAGAAGAGAAATAAAGTTTGCTGAGCGATATTAGGATTGACCCATTTCTCTAAACAGACTGGACTGACTTGGGGCCTGGCCAGTGATGGACAGTCAGGAACTGTTGGTAAGTGGTTCCTACTGTGGTGTGGAGATTATGGAGCGGTCAATCAGTAATTTATAGCACCGAGAAGTGACTGTGTAGCTGGTGAAAATGAGCTAAATCTTATGTTGCTCTATTAATTTTATTCTATTTTATTATTATTTTTTTTTTTTTTGGTGTGGGGGGTGGGGGGGTGGTTGGTGGGGGGTTATTTATATATTTATTGGTTTCTATGATAAACAACTATCACCAAAACAAAAACAGAAAATAGAAACCAGAAAACACAAGAATTAATAGATAAATAAATAAAAATAAGGATTTTAGACAATATACGTATGTGTGGTAGTAAATAGATCAAAAGGTAAATAAATAAATAAATAAATAAAATGAGTTGAAATACTGTAATAAACAATGTTATAATCAGTTTATAATCAGTAGGCAGTCAATTAAGATGCAAAAATATCAGAAACAGTTAATTTAAGGAGTACAATAAGCAATGTAGCTCACTAAGGGACATCAAGGGAGGCTACATTTTTGACATACTCTTTCTATATGGGGCCAGTTCTAATAGTCATGATTTTCTCCAGTTTCACTGCACTGCACAATTTTTGAACTCACATGGTGTGAGAAGGAGGTATAGGAGATTTCCATTTCAATAATATCAGTCTTCTGGCAAAAGACACAAAATCAGCCTCTCCCGTAGAAAGGGAAACTGACGTAGGGATTGCACTAAAAAGGGCAATAATGGTATTGGGCTCAATGACTTTACCAGTGATATGAGAAAAATTTTGGACCAGTATAAGTACAAAGAGGGGCAGGACCAAAACATGTGGGCATGGTTCGCTGTCTGTCGACATCTATGTTGCTCTATTATGCTTGGTCAATTCAATTCAGTTGATTTTAGAATTGAAACTAGTTTTAAAATATGACGTTAAATAAGCAGTCGCAAATTTCAGTACTGTCTTTCATCAATAGATCCTTCTAATACTTTCACACGGAAGTCATCATAAGTGCTATTTGAGCTGGATAAGTTTTAGCTCAGGAAGCGTTTTACACTCACCATCAAAAAACTAGTTCCACAAATAGTTGCACCCAGAATCAACCGGCAGGAATGAAACTTGGTGGGCAAGTTTGATATTGTGAAACATGCAAATGATTCAAGTTTCATGCTCGGCCACACATGACGGGCCTTATCGTGGTACCTGACTGACCCAACATAACAGGGTTTTTTTTTTGCACTGGAAAAATTCATTTGAATATACAGACATTTAAACCAAGCCAAAAATTTTAAATATGACAAATATAAAAAATACCTAATAGCGTGTAATACTTCCACGAATGACAGCTGGGATTCAGGCCCAGCAATTTGACATGGACTGGACAAGTTTCTGGATGTAGGCCACATCAATGTTCAGCCACTCTTGCACCAAAGAATTGCGCAGTTGGGCCAGATTTGGTGGATGCCTTCCCTGGCACAATTCTGAGGAGGATTTCCTGTAGACTGGGATTTTAACCACTGTTTGTAGGCCTGTATGACCATACGCTTCCATACACCTGCAGATTCAACTACTTCCTTCACACTATGGTCTTTGGCACGCCCAAATGCAGTACCTCCTTTTAGTCAATCATTAACATCTGCTTTGGAGCCATTTTCCACACATGGAACGAGACATTCACTGCACTGTACCACCTCTTCTCAATCTATGGATCCCATCACTCACACCCTGCAGGTATTTATAGCCCCATCATCCTCATGCAGCGCCATCTGCAGGACCCTGAAGTTACTACCACCTTAAATGGGCAAGGTGACTAAGTTTTTGTCTGTTAAGCTTATTTAGTCATTGGTTTGGCAAAATGTAGATGTTTTGTTATGTATGTGTTATACAGTGAAGTGAAATGCAATATGATACATTGATTTTCGGGTTATGTATCTCGGGGGGCTGCGAAAGCTTTCGCTGTCAGTTGCGTGGGCCGTCAATCGCAAAAGGTTGGGAACCCTTGATGTGTATTACAGTGGCATAATGCTGATGATGTGACATTACTTAGATCTCATAAAGGGTAAACTAAAGCTTTCTTTGCCTAAGGACCACCTAGGGGCAAGCTTAGGTGTCATATTATCAGCATTATGCCACTGTAATATAAACCAAGCAACAAAGTCTGTCATTTCACCTCAGCAAATGTCACAACAACCTCACATTAAAAAAAAACCCAGCAATCTAATATAAATGACATCACAAGTTGGCAGATGCAACCTTTATGCCAATTAACTCCTACTGGAATAAGTGTTTATAAATATTTACCGATGTAGGTTTATGTCACTTACCATTACCAGCTGAAGAAAACTGAGCTTTTGACTAGCCAGTGTGGATAGTGGAATCCTCGGTGTCATATAGCGAGTGCATTTTCATTTGTTTCACCCAGACATTTTGAATGTGCCCATGCTAAAAATGGGTGGGCCTAGGCCCACAATCACGGGGATCATGGCTACAACCCTGTCTTGATAATCACTTGAACTATGATGGTAAGGGTGGCCAAGCTCTCAGATTGGGAGTAAACTAAGCCTAGTCAGCTGAACATTACTGTTGTTTTGACCATATGTGGTTGTTAGTTATATCCATATAGGACACTATGTACACTCGGCAGCCATTGTGCAATGCTGTCAGCACTTACTTCCTGCCAAATAATACCAGTCTCCTAAATCTTTGAGGTGGGGGGGGGGGGCCAAAATACTCAAAACTGAAGGTCAAACTACCATTTTGAAACCATATATAAAGTCACTGATAAAGTCTGACAAAAACCTCACAAATGGTTTGTAGTATTTGGCTCAATAACACAAAAATAAGTGGTTTTTTTTTTCAACTTGTTTGGGCTGCTGTGCTTACCTTCACAACGAGGGAGGACTTTCCCTACTAGTGCACAATATCATTGACCACCCTGATTGGCTCTTTTTCTTAAAGGGTGGAATTTCTCTGTAAAAAATGCTATGTTAAGCAATATGAGCTTTCCAATTTACATTCCAACCAGTGACTGGCCTCCTAAATTATAACGCCTCTGTTGCTACTAAGAGAACGTGAAGGTGAAGGAACATTGTTTGGATGTTATGGCCTTCTCAATAACCTTCAGTTTAAGGTTTTAAAGTTTTTGAGTTTTCAAGTTTCCTCACTGATCTGTAGCACCCGGCTCTACCTTTTACTCAGTCTTTTGTAACTCTGGAATCTGACTGTGCAAAACAGCATTGCTCTCTTTCTGCAGCTACCCTAGTGGCCATTCTTCCAAAATTGAGCTTGGATATTTTAATTAATATAATAATAGTAATAATAATAATGATAGTAATAATGATAATTAAAAAAAAACACATTGTCCCTTAACTCTTATTAGTTATCTATGACACTACTGGGTCTTTATTGAGCTGCTAGCACTCAATGACGGTGAAAGGGGAGGGGTGATGACCCCCTGCTAAGTGTGGGATGGGTGTGCTGAGATAAAACTGAAGCTTTCTTAAAAATAAATAAATAAATAAATAATACATGTATAACTGCCACATAAAAATAGCATTTAAACACAATTTTTTAATAAATGTTGACACAAATCCAAATTGCTTCCAGTTTTTGGTAAATTGTACACATAGTTTACAGACAGCTATTGCACAGTTCAACTGACACATCTCCTTCAAAGCAGGCAGAGATTGTATTTTATGGGGTTGACACTGTCACTGTCAGGAACCGTTTTCTTGTGGTAAACTTGAAAATTCATGAGTAGGTTCAATGCACCATAAGCTCCTTCTGTCCAAACAGCTGAAACTAATTCATCATTTGTGTCCAGGTCATTGCTTGACTGAATGTTGTATGACAGTTCCATGAATCAGACACAGAGTAGTGCCTGCATCAGAGATCTATTAGTGAAAAAGATCTCTATATACATGTAAATATATTGTAATTTGTTAGATATGAAGACATGGTACATAGACTCATCATGAAAAGAATAGCAGTGCTATTGGGAGGATGATAAAGGTTAACAGGAACAATAAATGATGATAAATTTAGACTGATAATATTTAGACTGGGCAATATTTATTGAGCTACACATACAGAAGTAGTGTCTCTCAGTATAGCATTGTGCCACCATGTTTGCTAACACAACAATCCAGACGTCTCAGCATGGAGTTGTAGAGGTTCCTAATGGTGTCCTGTGATAATCCATCCCATGCAGCTTGAATATTCTCCCACAGTTTCTGCAGATTGCGCGGTAGGGGTGGAGATGGAGTGACACCAGGCCTTCTGGACGTGTGACAACAAACCATTCATCTAGGTGCTGACCATGGTGCCTCCACATACAGATTCATTGGTCGTCTCTACCAAGACAAAAGCAGGACTCGTCAATGAAGATGAACCGCTGCCATTCTGAGTCTCTCCATGACAGTCTGGCACGACACCATTGCAGTCTTTTGCGAGCAGTCGTTGAGCAGTCGTTGTAACAGTCTGTGTGCATGCAGTCCTGCGTTGTGCAGTCATCTGTGTCCTGGCACTAACGGGATGACTCGTGGCTGTTGGGTCAGTCAGGTGCAGTGATAAGACCCACATGTGTGGCCGACCAAGAAAATTAGTTGCATATCTCACAATGTCAAACTTACCCACCAAGTTTTATTCCTGT
>JAVGWN010001946.1:0-11673 GCA_034552555.1 Semaprochilodus insignis | reverse complement strand
AATAATAATAATAATAATCCTTTACTTTTTAGGCTGTTTTCATCATATGTTTTAAATGAACAAACTGGAAACCAGCACAAAGAAAGAACCTGTATTGTACTGCTGCTGTGAATGGCAGAAGAGGAGGTCTTATCATCAGTGTCTGTGGACTAGAGTTCAACAGAGTTGATAATGTCACTCATTCCAATGCTACCCAACATGGACATCTGTTAGTTTGAAAAGATGATCTTTGTACTTATCTACCTTAGCAATGCAATGCCATACAAGACCAGGCTCTTTTACACTGAATGGGGAGAGACCAATGAAGCCCAAACTGACAGTAACACTCACTCACTCATCTTCTAACCCGCTTAATCCAGTCGGGATGGGGTGCTGGAGCCAAGCCAAGTCCGTTGTAGGTCACTGACAGCCACATAAATGTTTAAAAAAGTGACATCTGACAAAAATAGTCAAATACACAGTTTGTAGCGTTCGGCTCAAATGATGTATGCAAGTGTGTATTTCTCATATCATGCCTAATCTTAATTATGCCTTTAGGAACAAGGCAATTGGGTAATTGTATCGAATGACCAGATTTCCCTTACTGCAGCCACCATGAGCTCTCCCATTCTTTATTCAAGCATAGAACTGCTTAAGATGTACATTTTTGACAACTGGCATCTCTTAAGATTCTGTTATGCAGAGAGACTTTAATCACTGGCAAACATAGTTTTGGTAGTCTTATTATGGAATTGTAGGTAATATTATGGAATTATTATGGAACATGGAATGAATGAAAACATAGTTTACCACATGGAGCGCACTGCTGTTAGCAGTCCTCTTATAATGTCTCTTAGCTTGGTAGCACTGTGTGACTCAGAGAGACCTAACTAATGGTGTGGGAATTGACTCAACGGAGGAGAAAACGGGATAAAGCCCCCAAAACAGCTGCTATTTAAATATAGTGGCCTATGAAGAGCTCTAAGATCATTTGTTTTCATTTTTTAAGCTTTTCTTGTGGAAAAACGAGCAGAAGGTTGACTACAAAACTAAACAGTCACAGTTCAAACAAACTCTGTTGATGCACAAAGTGTCCTTGAGTGTCTGTGAGTAAACGTTTATGTATTTTCAGCTTTCGGTCAAAGATCATGGTCTCTCACCAATTTCTTTCGGGCATCTCCATCTGAGGGCACACAGCACACAGAATAAACAACATAAACCCCCCCCCACACACACACACACATAAACACACATGCACTCTCAAGGCCGTGAGGCCACAGGGTAAATCTTTAGCCGTGACTGGTTTGAATTCTAAAGTCTCAACTTCATTAAATATCTCCCTCGATTGCAGCCCTGGTACTTCATAGCAAGATAAACAAATGGGCAAAAACCAACAAACACTGTTCGAGTCCGTCTTGACCCGCTGCCTTGTCTTTGTTTTGCAGTGTGATCCTGAGAGTTTGTGTATAAACAGAACGGAGTGTGAGCAAGCAGAGACACGAAGCATCCACTAATCAGCCAGGAAAGAGCAAACAACACAGGAAAACGTACATGCAGTGGCCAAATGCTGAACAAATAATGGACAAAAGGCATGGGCAGCTTTGGGTCTTTGGATATTGTGCACCACTGGGGAAATCTTCAGAGAAGACCTAATGATTTCTGAGAACCGTTATGCTAGTTTCATTTGAGCTCTGCAAGATACAAAGTAAACTATGTGTATGTAAAACAAAACATATTGCCGCTGTCCGAAGAAAAACAAGTATCACCAAAATGGCAACTTTACAGGAGAGGGCAAAAACCTCATTTAACTTTAATGGACGTCAGTGGAACCAGACGTCTTTCCAAGCACTTTTGGGCCATTTCTGTTGGTCCATTTATCATGAGATTTTCACTCAGTGTAAACAGCAGCTGCTGTGGTCAAATTAGGCATAAAAGTAAAAATGGACAAAAATGGAGATACATGTTTTTCATTGGACAGCGACGATATGCAACAACAGAGAGATGACAGCATTGGTAAGTGGTGGAGTTGATAACTCTGTTGATAACTCTGACAGCTGTGCTATCGGTTTCCCTCACGAATTCTCAGCCAAAGCAGAGCCAACTCAGTGCCAACTTAACACCGACACTGTGCCAATGGCATACAAGCAAAAGACTTAAGCACATACAAACACAAACAATAATAGTCTCATGATTTTATCATAACTACACAAGAATCAAACACAGTCCAAATGCATGTCAGTATAACCCAGTGACCACACACAGTTTAAACAAATGTCTACTCACTTATGGCATCTTGGAGGTTCATAATGCACTTATCAACCCTAAAACAAATTAATCAGCGACTGCTATAAATTATAGCAATAATTCAAGCATCAAGCTGTGGCTAACAACTCTGATTACATACGGCCTACAGTGGATTATTGTTATGGTTGCGCATTGCAAAGCACTCCGTTCCAACTGCAGTTCGTCCGGTATGATTGTGCGCTTCAGGCCTGTATACAGCGTTTGGATCGGATGCTCGGATTCCGAGTAGGACCGGGTTTTCCGGGAATTTTTTCCCATAGACATTGACTAGGATGGAAAAACGTGTGCCTATCTACCCTACTTCCGCTCGACCTAGAGACTCCATATCGTATACACTACACTTCAGTGTTGGATTGACCCGCACTCGTTCATTTCTCTTTCTCAGCCACCAAACTTCACGTACTCACTAAAAGCAGGTCCCCAAACACTAATCCACAGCCATACTCACCCGCACTCCTCTATGTGTCGTTTATTCACCCCTCGTTCCTCCCATAGAGTCCCAGTCATTTTTGGCCCAAACCAAGCACTAATGTTTCCTTCGTGCGAGAGCCACCAAACTTTACGTACTCTCTAAGGGCAGGCCCCCAATCACTAATCCACAGCCATACTGACCCGCACTCGTTTACTCATCCCTCGTTCCTCACTGAGTAAGCTGAGCAACCATCCCGCGTTTCCTTCAGGAAATGCACTTTTCTAGTTACAATAGCAATAGTAACAAATATTATTCCATGATGAGACACAGCAGTGAATTGCTCAATAACTATTACAGATTATTCAGCAACAGTTTCTCTAAACTGTTTACTTTCTGAAATGAAAGCATGAATGCTCACATAGATACCTGTAGAGTTGAAGGGGTTAAACTCCACATGGAACTGTATCACTCATATGAGAGATTTTGTTCTTTACTGAGCACCATTTTGTTCTGTGCTGCCAAGGGGAAAAAAAAGTAAATATTCATTTTCATGTCTGAAAGCAGTTTGACCTGGTGGTCCTCTGGAGGCCAGTTCTTTTCATTTTAAACATAATATCTAACAAATAAAAAGGGGAAAAAGGGAGAGAAAAGGAGAGAAAAAAAACCACACATGGCTGGATATAAATCAATATAATGCAATTTACTGTTGTGTTTGGTAGCTATTGATGAGCTGTCAAAAACGTAGTGCTTCAAAGCCAATGCTCTCTCTCGCTTTCTCTCTCTTTCTTTCTCACTACATTCTTCAGTCTTTCCTCTCCCTCTGCTCACTCTTTTCCCTGTCTCTTCCTCTCTACTTTCTTCCCCACTTGACTCTTTCTCTCTCTTTCTACAGAAATGATTTTTTGTTTTCAGGGAAGAGGGGGGAAAAGCCTCCTTCCCTTCTTCTAAGACAAATAATGAACGTGTTTGGATCGATGGGTCACAGGTCACCTGGAGGGGTGTCCAATCATGTTTCAGCTTCTTTTCAAGCCTGATTTCCTTTGGCAGCCAATGACACAGAGAATGTGGGAAATATCAAGTAGCAGTAATCACACATATGCACTACAGAGCTGAACTGTACTGGAACATGTTGTTCATGTGGAAAATTATATGCTGTCAATGAGAGAAAGAGAGTGAGAGGTCAATCAGCCAAACAAATAAAAAAAAAGGTAAAACAATTCCTCAAACAGTAAAATGATAGCTTTCGGTACCATGAAACCAACATAGTTCAAATTCCTAAGAAACAACTTTCATATACAACATATTTATCACCTTGCTTAGGAGGAAAGTCCACTGTTTTTTACAGTGCATTCTGGAAGTGCATTTTTACTTGATTTCCTCATTTCATCATTTTATCATCATTAGCATTAAATACAGTATATAACTAAGAACCAACAATACATGTAGATTTACTGGTGGTTTTGGATAGTAGATAAACTGTCTGTGTTGTGTTGTAGACTATATGACCCCTGGTTCCTGTCAACACCACTGTAAAAAAATAATTTAGTTTCTTTACAGTCAATCATTTCACAACAAACCACTCTGAATTGTGTAAAACTGATTAAATGATTTAAAAAGATACATGATTAAATAAAATGTCAGAAACTTTTAAAATTGCCATACACACGTTCATAATGACATAGACATGTCTACTCAATTAAACAAACAATTTAACATAACTAAATAAATGAATCAAAAATCAAAAAAGCACTATGGGGATTTAAAGACATGTATATTGCCTATTAATGTATATGTCTATTAATAAAACAGAGGTGTCTATTAAAGTAACACACAATAACCCTCTAAAACTAGCGTACTATTAAAGTGACAGTACTTTTTATTAGCCACATCAACCAGACAAGCAATGAATGGGTTACCATCACTCTCTTTTTCTCTCTATCTCTCTCTGTCTTTCAGAATCACACCCGGCCGTGTGTGACCCGCTGAGGGACTGAAAAGTCGCCCGCTGTGTGTGTGACCCAAATCCCAGCCTGAACCTCCACACACTCACTGTGTCTCACTGACAGGGTCAGTGGTCAGGAAGTACGGCACTGAGCTTTTCAAGAGTGAGTTGAACTATGTAATGAAGTATACAGACACATGCTCTGTAGTCGTAGGCAGAAGTTTGAACACCACTGGTCAAATGGCAGGCTGGAAAATAAGTTGATATACGCTCTACAACTGAAATACTGCAATGTTTGTTTCAAGGTTCAAGATTTATTAAACACACAAATTAATGATTAAATATGAAGTAAATGCAGTAAATTAACAAAGCCCTTCATTTCCAATCATAAATGTTGGATTTTGCCAGTCATTTTTGCTACTGTGATGTGCAGTTGTTAAAGCAACTTAGGCAGATTGCAGTGGTGTCCGGCCTGATACAGCTTAAAATAACAAACCTTTCATTAAGGTTTAAGCATTTCATCAAATAACGGCTTGTGGTTACTGTGCAGACAAGGGGTGGGGGGCTTTCCCCATAAACAGATTGCATGTTCAGCATTACAACCTTTCCCATTCATATCTAAGTGACCAGGGAGGAGACCAGTGACCGGTCTCCGGTGACCGGTCTCCTCATTCATACGGTAGCTTCTCTGGTATTATCTGCCTTTGCTCTACCGCTCTAGCTACTTTGGTCTTGTATTAGCTACTCTGATCTAGCTTTTACTACATTAGTGTACTTTAGCCTCGTTCTAGCTACTTTATTCTTTGGTCTAGTGTTAGTTACTCCGATGTTT
The DNA here is from genome assembly GCA_034552555.1 of Semaprochilodus insignis. Lineage (NCBI taxonomy): Eukaryota > Metazoa > Chordata > Actinopteri > Characiformes > Prochilodontidae > Semaprochilodus > Semaprochilodus insignis. The sequence goes on along the minus strand of JAVGWN010001946.1, from coordinate 6,204 downwards.
GGGTGGCATGTGCTTCTTTGGCCTAGTACAAACAGAATCATTTTACTTTAGGAGACACATTTATTTGCATGAGGCCTTGTTTTACTTTCCTCACTTGCATGGCAGCCTGCTGTTCTACACATTACCCATGAATAATGTCAACATTTATACAGTGATATCTGAAGGATCAATTGGAATTTAAACACAGTGGTCTATCACACCTGGGGCCGACCTAAAAATCTACCACCATCAAATAAAAATTACCCTCAGACAGTCAAGGAAACATAAAAATCTACAAATTCCTTCAGGGGGAAAAGTTCGAGCCCAGTGTGAGCCTTTTTTATTTACGAAAAGGGAAAAAAAAAAAAAAAAAAAGCTTCTCGCTAAAAATATTTCCACGCAGTGTGTGCCCATGGGAAAAGAGTTTCTCTCACTGGCAGCAGATCCGGAATGTTCTCCCAGTGGGAAAAATGGGTCAGAGAGAGAGAGAGATGGGGGGAGGGGGAAAAGACAGAGAAGGTAAAGAGACAAGAGAAAGAAAAAGGGAGAGACACAGAGAGTCTCATCCGTTTAAGGTGGTGACCTCAGGTGTCAAAGATCAAATCAGGTGAAATGACAGGCAAAGCTGAAATTGAGACACAGATGACAACAAAACGTCAAGGGAAGGGAAGGGAAGGGAAGAGAAGAGAAGAGAAGAGAAGAGAAGAGAAGAGAAGAGAAGAGAAGAGAAGAGAAGAGAAGAGAAGAGAAGACAGAGTACAAAGGGGAATGAAAGCAAGGTTGGGGGACGGAAATACAAGAAGAAAGGAGAAGAGGCATTAAAGTCCAAATTAACTGCTAGTGGATCCTGTATTATTTACTAGGTGATTTCTTTGTGTATTTGTGTAACGCAGATGGCTCCTAGTCAATGAGAAAATGCTCAGAAACCCTCTACTACTGTAGCTGTTAACATTTAACCTGCAGTGATTGAAGCGCTACAGAAAAATCTCTGGTGTTTTGCTCTTCTGTGATTAAGACAGCTCCATCGCAGCCTATTAGCGTCAGCAGTAGCTAAATGTTAGCCTTCGGCTGACACTGTATTTGCTACCTCCATGTGGATTTGACACAAGAATAAAGTATACACACTACAGATGCCCTTCACACACAAGAGTAGGATGTTTTCAGATTGTTTTAAAGCCATCTGAGGATGCTCCCAGTACAGAGGTTAATGTTTTCTTCCAGGGCAATTCTGAGCTAGCATGTAGCAGCTCTCCCACTGGACCAAAACTGCAGAGAAACGCTCTGAGAGCATTTTTGCTGTTACGCTGGGGAGGCCTGAAACTGAAGGAGCGCAGATAAGCTGTGTTGGCACTCATCTCTTATTTCTCTCTCATTCTCTTTTCATTACTCTCAGATGAAATGATGATAAAGCGATGTTAGTTATGCTACCTTGGCTGTCAGCCTTTTTAAGCAAACAGATACATTTGTACCGTTTCCTTACTCATAATGTAATCACCTGCAGTTTTAATGTAGCTAAAATTAGCTGTTTATTATTGTGCAAACACGTCTAAATCATCATGCAGTTGCCTTACACTGTGTCATATGATCTCAAACACACTTGCTCATTTGATTTCTGACACTATATGGCATGCTATTATCTGTGAAATGGACAAATATGGATACAGTTCGGGCTTCAGTATGACCGCTTCGATTCTTTTTATAGCATTTCAGTATCAATGCTAATAAACTTAGTTGTTCATTACAAATTAGCATTATTGCTCCATTGGTGGTATTAGCTCCTACCAGAGCCATAAGCACAGCAGGCAGCAGCAAACATTCCCAGTGGTTTCATGAGTGAAGGAAATGGTCTGCGTTATTAAACTGGAGCCTGCTAATGAACCAAAAACATGCTATCTTAGCAAGTGAAAACATTTAAATTAGTTTATATAGGGCGACCAGACATCCCAGTTTTCTAGCTGGAGCTGTCCCCGGCAATGTCCCCATTTTTACCTGCGAATTAAAAAAAAACATCAAGAAAGTCCCACAGTGCCAGATAGCAGACAGGCAGACATCTCTCATTGGTTTGGCCAACAGAGGGCACTGGCTGCTGTTATCTGCTAACCACTTCTACCACTTACTCACCTAGTTTTAGGGAATACTGCTCCTGCAGAAGCTAGTCAAGTTAGTCTACAACATCACCACACACATCTTTTCAAGACACAAGGTGACTAAATGAAAGCAAGGGTGGGGTTGTGGGGCGTACTGCCAGGTAATTCTTGAAACAACTATTTATCTGCCAAATAAAGACAAAATTAAATACATACAATTACTTAAATAACAAAAATACCTAAAGCGTATTATTGATATTAACCTAGAACTAAGTAATCTTATATCAATACTTTGAGGAATATTAAATACATTAACTACATTTAAGATTTTTGCACCGTATTTCACACGTGGAAAACTGCATCTTTATTACTCAAAGAACTGAGAAGCTGCACTGCTGTATATTGGAATCATGATTAAAAAGAATTACAGTGTAATTAAAAAGAATTAAAGCGCATAATTAAAGGTATTTAACAAGGCAGCTAAATGAAGAACAAATGAAGAGATAAATCTTCTTTCAATCCATCTATCTCTCTCTCAATCACTCTCCATCTCTTCATTCATCCATTACTCTATGTAAAACCATTAAGAGCATTTCCAAAGTGCCTTGCTTAAAAACAGATTATGATGCCAATCACAACTTTGGAGATCCTTCAACCAAAGGCAAATCTTTTGCTAGAGTAGTTTATATCACTGCTGTAGAAAGTGGAGCATATTTCACTACACATGGGGAAAATATCAAAGGGGAAAGAAGCTCTGTGAAGAAACAAATGTCTTAGTTCATGTGATAGTGTCGTTTCGGTTAATATACGTTTTTTGCCACATATTTGTGATGTTATATCGTATTAAGGTTTAGGCTTGTTTACTTCAATAGGAGGTTCTTTGAAAGTGACAGTTCTCTAAAATATCAATTGTAGTCAATAAGCCAGGACAAACTTGCTTATTAAATTTGCACTAGAGATACAAAGCGAGTGTAGCTAAAAAGACCAAAACAATAATGTACTATGTAAAACTCTCTCAGACATCAGTCAGTGTATTCATAAACATTTAATGTAATATTTTTTTGTGCGGCAGTTTTTAGAGATGGATGTCACCGTTACTGTGAACAGTTCAGACTTGATTAGTTTCTCTTAATAACCATTAAAATATGCAGAAGTGTACGGAGAGAAAAAAATGGAATTCAATGGAATTCCACTCTCAGCAATAACAAATATACTTTCGTGATTTCTGGCTTTATATCCATAACCAATCTGCAAAACTACTTCACTACTGTACTGTAGTGAAGACACATACTTTTGTCAATGTTTATAGATAACAGTATGTCATATGGTGTCAAACATAAGCAAGTCCACTTGAGATTACTTAAGAACTCTAGGAGGTCTGGACCCTCAGAGAAAGCAGCTCCATCTGTTAGAGATTCGGCTCCAAGCGTGTGAGACATAAGAGCAGAATTTAGAATGGAGATGTTGACAAGAAAAGAGAAGACAGGATGGCAGCTGGGCTAAAAGCTGTGTCTTCATGAAATAGTAACAATTGGCGCATCTTTGTAGGCACGAACATGTGCCCACACATTCACAAACACTTTATAATTTCTCAGAGGAACGTGAATAAAACTTCGGTGTGGACAAAAAATTTCTTTTTGCCATGTTCTAAACAACAAGTACCCCTCATGCCAGATGAAGGTTATCATTTAGAAGTTAAAAATTGTGCTAGCAATAACTTTTATATTATTTTTTATATGAATTCATTCTTAACTGAAGCTTTTTGAAACAGGTTTAAGGCCTGGTAAACCATCTCCTCCAAAGCATTTGGAGAAAATCAAGCTCACTCTTGCTTCAGATCTAAAACACCCACAGGCATTTCTGTCCATCCTTCCACTGTGAGAAGATCACTCAAGGCTATGGTTCTGAAAGAATGCACAACTGTCAAGAAGCTGTTACTGGCAGTTTTGACTGGAAATGATATAAATAAACAAATTAAGGTTGGTCTCTGACTTTTGCACAGCAACGTACACACCAAAACAAAACTGATACAGTTAAAAAAAGGCTTTTTTGATTGTCATTCAAAGTGAATAGGGCTGAGAATGACACTCACAAGAACTCCACAGGGAGTCTGGGAAGTTAACTCCTGGGGGATTCTGGGAAATGGAGCCCAGTGAGGCTGAGGGCAGACAAGATGGCAGGAGAGTCCGTGCCTTCCTGTATGTGTGTGTGTGTGTGTGTGTGTGTGTGTGTGTGTGTGTGTGTGTGTGTGTGTGTGTGTGTGTGTGTGTGTGTGTGTGTGCGTGTGTGTGTGTGTGTCTGGTGTGTGTAAAGGAGGTTGGCACGATCTTTCATAATGCCACAGTAGCAGTGGTGTCATAGTGCCAGTACAGATGGTTGCTTTGGGCATGCATGCAAGAGAGAGAGAGAGAGAGAGAGAGAGAGAATAGTTGGCACTGGTTCTAACTTAACATGACAGTCTCTTTGAGCTTCACAAGAAGTGAAGGGGAAAACCTCTCAGCGCTAAGACTTCAATGACAGGACTATAAGGATTTAAATTTAAGGGTCAAGATGGTCAAACACCAAGAAACACTAGCTTTAGGTTGCTGACATTCGACTTTATAATGAGTCAGAAGATTTACTTACAGGCGAACTGAAGCATTATGAACGGAAGAACATTCTAAAATAGCCTAGAAGACCAAGTTCAGTGGACCGACCCAACATTTTAGATGTTCTAAAGCTGGGGAAAACCTAAAGTCACTGCAACTAGTATACAAACTACATCACTATACATAACTAAATGCCAACTCTTCTCACCTTCCACCAGCATTCTACAACAAACATCATTCTCCACTAAACACCATCATTCATTGCCAAAACACTACCACCACTGTTCTGCACCAAACACCACCATTCTCCATAAACACCAGTATCCTCCCCCAAGGGCTTTCATTCTTCAACAACTGTATTACTCTCTGACAAACACCTATTCATTTTCTACAAGGCTCCACCATTTCTAGTAAACACCAATTTTCATGTGAACACCATCATTCTTAACCAAAACTAACAGTCCTCACCAAACACCATCATTCTCCCTCAAACACCATCACTCTAATGTTGATAGATTTATAACGTTCAAGAAAACGGTCGACTAAGCCCATGTTAGTTGGGAAGAACATACTAGAGGCCAACATCCAACCGATCCCACAAAAGCCATACCCAACATTTTTGTTTGCTGATGTTTGTATGGCCAGTTTGGAAAGGGACTTTAAAGCAGCCACAAACTCAGAGGCACTAATCCGTGCCGTAGGCCACAGTGTCCTCACCCCCTGTCGCTTTAAAAGGACACAGTGAGGGTCAGAGATTATACACACATCTGAAGTGGCCCTACTCTACGGCCTGAGGAAGTCAGGAATCAAAGAGTTCTGGATCAACAGAGGGTTTTTGCTTTACTTACAACAGCTGGCTAAATTTTGGATACACCCAATTTTTATTTTCACTGTTCCCCACATTTTATGTATCTATATATGTCTCAATTCTAGATTAACTGAAAGTTCAGATTATAATTTATACCTAGGTATTAAAAAAACAAAAAAACAAAAAAAACACTTAATTTACATTTTTTTGTTGTTTTGTTTTGGAAACAAAAGTTCAGACATATTAATCAGCTGAGTTCACACTGCATAAACTCTATAACAGCTGGCTTGGAGGTATGTTCATGTTAGCTCTGTTAGATTTAAGGTTTCCAAACTGAAGCCAACAACTACAAATTGTCATTAATCTGTTGCCGTTAAAGGAAACACTTGGGTTTCACTAATCAATTTAACATGAACTTCAAGCCCATAGCATCCAATAATACAGCTGGGGTGCATGTGTAGAAGCATGCTGGAAAGTGGAGAGGCATGTTGTATTTTCAAACTTGTCGTGCAATAACACGAAATACTGTAACAAGCCATATGGAATAAGCAAGGTGGAATAACCATATATGTTCTGCTATTTATATTGTAGAGTGTATTTTATAAGCCCTGGCTCTCTTTTAGAAACGCTCATTTTAGAAACCTTTTTTTTTTTCTGGGCTTATTTTGAACTCTGCTTATGGAAAAAAAAAAAAAAAAAAAAAACACAATTAAGGATTCAGGTTTTACCTGCTGAATAATAA
>JAVGWN010001945.1:0-11674 GCA_034552555.1 Semaprochilodus insignis | reverse complement strand
ATTCCATAATATTTTCCTCAGAATTTAGTGATTCCATATTTTTTTCCCTCTACTTGATCTAAAAAACACAATTGTGACTGACTACAACAATTCTATTTCTTTCTGTTTTTATTGTTTTCTTAATGCCAGCATGTTGGAATTTTGAAAAGAAAAAAGTTTTGTGGCATGTCTCTGTGATTAACTTCTTCCTACAAAATTAAACAATTGAGAGATCTTCCTCCAAGAGCGATGATCCCATAATTTTTGCCAGGGGTTGTACTTGTAAGTGCTGGCCCCATCATCCTCGATTCTATCCCCAGCAATGTCACGGCCTGTGATGAATGTTTCAGTCCGCTCTCCGTCAGAATGTCCCTTCAGCCAACTGAGATGAAGAAACACGATTTTCAAATTTGTTCATGGAAAAACATGGGATTCTAAGAATTAACTCACCATCGTTCCAACTCCTGGAGTCAGAAGTGCTGGAGTCGAAGAATCAACTCCTTTGGAATCAATTCTCCATCACTAGTGCCAGTACGGAATTCTCAGCAATGTCACGGTCATGTTTCATTCTGCCCTCCATCTAGGGTGGCCACTTTCATAATCCCAAAAAGGAGGACATCCCACCCCCAAAAGGAGGACATCATAAAGGGGGGCGGTTGAAAAACCAGACTGTCCATCTTAAAACTGGACGTGTGGCCAGCCTACCTCCGTCAGAATGTCTCTTTCGCCAACTACGATGAAAAAATACTAAATTCAAATGTGCTCACAGAAAAACACGGGATTCTAAGAGTTCAAACTCCTAGAGTCACTGGCAAAGAGTCATCCCCAACTCCCAGACGTGCTGGAGTGGAAGAATCAACTCTTTTGAAATCAATTCCCCATCACTAGTGCCATTCGGCTGTACAGTGGAAAAGAGGACCTAAGGAGAGCACAAATGACTCTCTGGATGAATAGGACGGCATTCAGCATGATGCTAACCAACGCAGGCATCTGTTAGCTGACGCAGCGAAAGCACTTAGCAGTCTCCTCCATGTCTCCTGGACATGGTTAGATAGCCATGCTAGGTGCAGCAAAATCTTAATGGCCTTAACAACATTTAGTGACTAACTTGGTGCGCTTATATGCTTATCAAAATTAGCATCCCAACAGAAATGAAAACGGAAAACGGAACAGTTTACAAACAGCACCGTTTATGGAAAAGAGGGAACGTTGATGAACACAAGCCTACAGTTTGTATACACTCCTACAGTGCTAACAGCTCCCTCTTGTGATGAACGGGTCTGTCACACGAGGGAGTGGGCGAGTTAATGACGGCGCTATTAGCCGCAGCTCATATCCTGAAAACAGGGAAAGAAGCCAGGAACCTCAGACAGAAAAAGGAGCAGGTAAAAACAAATCCACCTGCTTGAACACCAAATCAATGCCTTTTGTTTCACATCATGGACTGCCAATAAATATCTCTCCACCCGTTGACAGACAGCACTCCAGGCCAATCGATAGCAGATGTATGTCTTGTGGATGCGGCTGCTTTCCCTGCCTGATAAAGGGCATAATCCTTCAGAGTCCTGCTGAGGCAAATTCCTCACATTAAACCTGGCCTTACCGGCATTAACAGCAAACTGAGCTGGTCAATACATGCACTAAAGCTGAAAGTGATGCAGGCAAAGGCCATAGATATGCACACACAAAACCACTACACATATCAGCAGCCCTGCGGACAGAGGAAACCACAACACACATACAACCCTGGTCATTAGAGAGGAGTCAAATAACGATGTATTGATCTGATCTCACACAAAAGGGCTTTCTGCTCCCTCCTGGCTAAACAAGCAGGAGGCGACCGGACTGATCAACAGATTTCACACCTTTTAATTACAAGCCATTTGTATTTTTCCCCTCGTTTCAGCCATGGGTTCTGTACTCTGTCTTCACATTCTCACATCACCTTCCTTTCTTTCTTTCAATCCCAGGAGAACGAGCATGTGAAAGAGCAAGGCAAAAGTCAAAAGGAGAGACAGCCCCAGAAAGAGAAAGAGAGAGCGAGAGAGAGAGAGCTGTGAAAACGATAAGATGGGCAATCTTAAAACTAGGGATGCTGTGAAATGTTTTAAACCACCTTAAATAGGTGATGCAATAATGCTTGGGTATAAAAGGGTATAAAACGTGTCAGAGAATAATCTGACAGTTTAAGAACACTGTTCTTTACCGGCGATTACAAGGATTTTAGGTATTTGACCCTCTACGCCGTTCCTCGTTAAAAAAGAACCCAAAGAAACAGTACTGAGTACTCATGAGGCCATGAGTCTAGAACCCCTTAAACACCACTAAATTAAAACCCAGTAGCCTTCTGTGACTGATATTAACATGTGGGTTTGTGAACACTGTGATAACCACTGTCAGTAACTCCCGTTCATCAGTGCGTCCACAAGTTCAGGCTAAAACTATAATGTGACAGTATATACATATGCCAACAACATCCAGAAACACATCGGGCGTCTTTCTTTCATTCTCCATGAATTCAACCAAACAGCTCCTATAACTGGTGATCAGCCCCCCACAATGACTTGGAGAGATCTTGGCATATTCCTCCTTACAGAGCCGCTTCAACTTTGCTATGTTGGACTCAGTGTGTCCTCAACATGGGGCAGCCGTGGGCTGGAGGTTAGGGAACTAGCCATGAAACCGGAGGGTCTCTGGTTTGATTCCCTGAACCGACAGTAACGACTGAAGTGCCCTAGAGCAAGGCCAAACCTAATCCCCAACTGCTTCCCAGGTATGGCTCCCCACCGCTCCGGGCAAGGGTGCTCACTGCCCCCTAGTGTGTGCAAGGGATGTTTCACTTCACGAATGGGTTAAACGTGGAAGATACTTCTTCCCCTTTAATCTTAGTCTTAGTAGACCAACTGGTGTTTTAGGGTTGCTGTCTTTCTGCAGGACCCTGTTGTTTTCTGCTGAGGTTCAGCTCATGGATGGATGCTCTAACATTCCCCAGTAGACTTCAATGAGCCAATCCAGAATCCACAGCTCCATCAAATAGTGGCAAGCTGTCCTAACCGTGATACTGCCACCACCATGTTTCAAACTAAGGATGTGGTTCCTATGCTGGTTCATTATTTTCCAAAATATACCATCTTCCACCTAAGCCATAAAAATCAATTTTTACCTCATCCGTCCACATGGCGTCATTTCAGTAGTGTTCTGACTCTTCCACGTGGTGCTTTACAAACTTTACACAGGCACAAACATTCCTTCTGGACTTTCTCCATACTATCATTCCATATTGTCTGGACTTAGCTATTCCAGAATGCTTACTAACTGGTGTTTTTTAGGGGTGTTTTTCCTGAAGGACAGTTCACAGATGGATGTCCTAACAGTCTCCTGCATAACTTATTGACACAATCCAGAATTCATACAGTGTCATGGAATGATTCTGGTCCTAGTCCAATAGCAACAAAACAACTCTGAACTGTGATACTGTCACCACCATGTTTCAAACCAAGGACGTGGTTCTTGTGCTAGAATGCAGTGTTCATTTTGCTTACATAAGATCTTTCATTTAAGCCATAAAATCTAATTTGATTTATCCATCCACATAGCACTAGTTCATTAATCTTCTAGCTCATCCAGGTGGTGCTTTGCAAACTTGAAACAGGCACCAATGTTCCTCCTGGAGTGAAGTGGTTTCCTCCATGCCATCAGTCTGTACATACTTTTCTTGTTAGGTGCCTGATTGTGGCCTGACTGACACTAGCCAGTGCGAGACAGGCCTGCAGATCCTTAGATGTTTCTCTGGGGGTCTTTGCGGTCTCTCAGAATATTCAATGTCTTGGAGTCACTGTTGTTGGATGACCATTCCAACATTCCAGAAAGAGGGGGGGGGGGTTAAACTCATCAGAAATAGTTCTGCTACATGATCCAGCCTAATGAGCATTAACAAATCATTGCCTGAGGTCCTCAGTAATCTCATATGACGGACACACGGCATGCACTAACAAACGTGTGTGGAAAAAAATAGACTCTAAAAGGTGAAGACGCAGATTGGGGTTTATAAATGAGGTAGGGTCAACACGCACTCACATCTAATTGTCATCCAATCAACTGAACCTCTTGATTCCTCCTCCTGACCTGTACCAAACTGCTGCACATATAAACTAAAAAGATCTTTAAAAAAAAACCAAAAAAAAAACAGCTATATTATAGCTAGCCACTTTATAGTCATCGTTCCCAGACGGCATTATTGGGATATGCCAGCTGTTTCATGAGTGAGGTGGACTGAAGTGGACAGGTGATGAGAGAAGAAACAAAAATGCGAACAATTTTGAAACTTCATTCAAATGATGAAACATTAATAGAAGAATTACACGACAATTATCCTGAACATTACAAGAAAACAGCATGGTTTTTCAATATCACATGAGGCTGAAGTCTGAACATATTCCAATAACTCTTTCAAACCTACCTTGTCTGGCGCAGACCTGTCAAACTCTTTACTTCCGTCTGTTTTGACAGCTGTGCACTAAACAAATGAACCATGATCTGCCAAAATCACAGGTCTTGGTTCACTTCCAAGTGAACCCCGGTGCAGGTGTTGGGAATGTATTTGTGTGTTTAGCAGAGCAAGCACTTTAACATCTACAGTGTGATACAAACAGAAGCACTTGAGAAAGGTCACCAAAAAACCCAAACTTAACAGCCCAAATGTGTTCGAAATGTATTCCAAATGATATGGCCCGGCTTGGGGAGGGGAGGCAGGGCTTGGTGGGGCGACCGAGCACACTTACTGGGAGACCTCAGCGGGGCTCAAAGACACACATCCACAAACACTTAGCGCGAGTGAAGCAAGCGTGCTTTATTTCCACATCAGTACGAGAAATAAACCAAAATGACACTTAAATACAGCTTACTCAGCCCCTTCAAAGAGTGCTTTGCTCCTCGCTTTCTGTCCAGCGTGTTGCATACAGGCCACGCGTCCTCCTCTCCCACACTGGAGAGAGATCCAGTTTATATGGAGTCTATTATTATTTGCCCCATCTCTGACCCATACACCTGTGCATGATCAGCAGGTAAGCACGTGCTTACTTTTGGAGGGAATGGCGGTGACTCCGCCTCTCTCCCGTCACAATATGCTACTTTTTTCACATACGGTAATAAAATATGATAATGATATTTTTTTAGGAATTCTGTGTATTTAGCTCAAGACCATGAAATCATCAGCCTCTGGGCAGAAATATTTGGTGGGCTCCTACCTGGCTCCCTTTTTTCGGGTGGTCAGTGAAATTATGATATTACAGCAGGTCACATGAGGCCTATGCAATAACAAGGTGGCGTGTATTTGTTTCCCCAAGTGGAGACAAACGAAGAGCAAGATTATGCATACATTAATAAGAGCACAGGTTAACCTAAACCCACATGCAATGCTTCTTTATAAAGCATGTGTCTGCTCTTGACCAGCAACACGTTTACCCCAATGAAGGAAACCTCACTATACTTTTTTATTTTTCTCTAATTGTGCTGCTAGTAAAGTTCCCGACACAAGTCAAAACAGCTTTCAGATTTTCTCATAATTGCTTGCTGGGGGCCCCTAGTGACTGGGGCCCCTGGGCACCCACCCAAAAACCCACTGGATGATCCGTGCCTGATTGTGTTCAGCATTCAGCCATCAATACGTTTCCCCCCCCCTAAGTATTTTGCCCGACCCTGTGAGTGTGTGCACGGATGGCTGTTCTACAGCAGGTCAGGATGTTCACTGAGCTCTATGATAACACTCTCACACCTCATTAACATCAGCTCTCTCAGAAGCAGGCGCGAGAGAGATATGAGCTCTGATAAGCAACTCCTTTAAACCCCCCTTACTCTGGCTCATTTACACAAGTAATCATTTCCCAGGTGTAATCAGAAACACAGAGCTGCTGAGGGGTGTAAGTACATGGTGTATGCGCGAAGGGAAAAATCCCACTTAGTTAAATTAACACCTGCAGTGTTCCTCGAGGTCCACCTGGACACAAATGTACTCCAAGACTGGAGATCCGGCTGCACATGTGAACACACACTGGGTAAAGAATTGTACTCCGTGCCCCGAGCCTCGGCTGACATCGTCAGTAATTAGTGGCATGATGATGATCATGAAGACGTTCTTGAAAAAGTATAATTACAGCGTTGCTGCAATTTACGCCTCGAATTCGGATTCATAAAGCCACTGCTGTGGAATCAGCCCTCCTCCCTGAGGGATACATGTCATTATTCTAGCAAATGTAGCATATCCAAAGCAGATTTCCACCATCAATAAGACAGATAACCATGCTCTCTCGACAGGAAGTGTGATGCGCGGAAGAGTGAGAAAGTATACAAGAACATTACAGCAAATGCTGTAGACGGCAATGGCTTTCAAGAGCTACTGAGTTACACTGAGTCAAAGCTAAGCCTAGTTTGCCTATATTCACGTTTGCTTTAACTTGGACTAGCACTGAGTGGTAAACAGAACTTTAGACCTCTAGAACTAGCATTCTGTGTGTCTTTTTTGCCAGAGCTGAGCTACTGCCCAAACTCTGTGGTCTGCCACGGAGCTCCCGCCCATCCTGTGCGCTCTGATGTCATTGCTTCACCTGCCTCGGCTGGGTGCCACTGCCTGCCTGCATTGCCGACCAGTTTGCCTACCATGGAGCTTCTCCCTGTCTTGTGCTGTGAGGGGCTTCACATGCATCCCACGTGCCCATCTGATGCTCCTGCTATTTAATCACAGACTAATCAGACATTTCTTCCACTGCCTCAAAAACACTCGACACTCCTCCTAAAACNACACGTCTCCTAAAACACTCGACACGTCTCCTAAAACACTCGACACGTCTCCTAAAACACTCGACACTCATCCTAAAACACTGAACACGTCTCCTAAAACACTGAACACGTCTCCTAAAACACTCGACACTCCTCCTAAAACACTCGACACTCATCCTAAAACACTCGACACTCATCCTAAAACACTCGACACTCCTCCTAAAACACTCGACACTCCTCCTAAAACACTCAACACTCCTCCTAAAACACTCAACACGTCTCCTAAAACACTCAACACTCCTCCTAAAACACTCAACACTCCTCCTAAAACACTCATATCACACTCATTTCACATGGTGTAAGATGTTCTCTAACACTGCATTAGCAAGTTCAGCTGAGGGAAAGTTAATGGCAAAGCTCAGGTTGCCACCAGCACCACTTAACATCACTGCCTGAGTTGACTGAGTTCTCTTTGAATTCTCTTTCAACCATGGGATTCATCCACTCTGGGAAGTAGAGACATGTTCTTCCGCATGTTGCATGCAATTACACATGTCCACCCGAAAGAAATCTCTAAATAAACAGATCTTACACAGTGTGGTTTTAAGGTAGAGTGATATATAACTTTAAGTCTGAAATTTAAGTCAAAGCAGACAAATACAAAGGAAACAAATACCAACATAACACCGACATGCCAAGATAAATGGTTTCCAACAATGTGCTGAGGACCCTAACACTGTATGGTAGGGTACTGTTCATAAGGTTACATGACACCTACATAACCTCGTGATGACAACTGACATAACCATACATAAATATTTACAAATGCTTATCCCAGCAGGCATTATGTGTCATAAAGGCTACTTTTGCCAACTTCTGATTAAAATTCACCTTCATAGCGAATGGTGCACACTGGAATAAGCATGTATAAGCATTTACGTAGGGTTATGTGATGGCAGTGCTTATATAGCCCTATAGTCCAGTCTAACTGGCTTGTTCATGCTACTGGTTTCATATAGGAGTACCTGGCGGGAGTTGTGCTCTATTTCCTGTGCTCTGCTCAGGTACCAGTCAGTGAGGAGAGAGATGGGAGGGTTGATTGTGCAGAATCGCTCCAGCTCCGGCTGCTGCTCATACAGGAAATGATGATCGTTCACCATGGACGACTCCACCACCGCCCTAAACAACACATACGCATTAGATACACCCTCACTGTACTGGATTAAACATGATCATATTCATTTACAGTGTTCAGTCCGACACATCCAGTTGCTCTTTACACTGTGTGAACACTTTGGTGACAAATACACCAATAAAAATGATTCAAAATTAATATTACACTATTCGTACAGTTGTATGCAAAAGTTTGTGTACCCCAGTCAATTGACATGTTTTCTTGATTCCCAATTTGTTAAACTCACTAATATATATAGGTAATTGCCAACCTTCATATGACTACACATATTCAATTACATTTGCTCATTAAAGTCTTAAACTCGAAGGATTTGCATTCCCCACCTGCACTGTGGATCTTCACACCAGTCCAAATCTCTGTGCCTTTGCTCATCCCATGGAATAAACACCAGATTTGACCTCTCATCCTTACTACAAAGACAGACAGAGAGAGAAAGAGAGAGAGAGAGAGAGAGAGAGAGACACAGATTTAAAGCCTTTTTATTAAACAAGTGCAGTCACACTACTTTTTACCCCAGTGATGAGTTTGGCAGGAAAACCGTATTCCAATCCCATGGAGCAGAGAGCCACACTCAGCGAGCCAACCGTTTGTGACAATGAGCAAGGCTCTCCTTCCCAACAGCCCGCTGCCTTGCTAGCAGTGCGCAACGACTCAAAACAGCCTGCCAGGCACGTTCGTTCCCACTTGATGAACATGTCAGATGTGTCACAAGCAGCTGGTGGCGCAGTTCTTATTAAGAACAAGAAAACTTTCCAAGCTCCTGCAATTCAATGTCCTCTGTTTCAGGCAGACATTAAAGGAGTAGATCAGCGGAAAATCAATTTTACCCCATTTCCCCCCCTTTCGGCAAACAGTCAACTAGCCAAGGCGTGTCTGCTGGCAGAAGTTTTGCACTGGAGCTGCTTATGCTGTGTTGGGTTGTTCGGTAATATCAAATAGCTTTAAAATTGGTGGTAACTGGTGCGTCTTTTATTTAAGAATCAGACTGAAATCTGGCTGTTAAGATAGTGTCTAACGCTCGGGTCAGTTTATTGTCTGTTTAGTCAAAGGAAAGAAACAGGAAGACTACTGCAGCAATCTAAAAGCTACTGAACAGCATACAAAAGACAGGAAAGAAGTAATAAGCAATTATTATTATTATTATTTTTTTTTTTTTTTAATGCTGCACTGTTTTGGCCTGTTCCAGCTTTTTCAGATATTACGACATACTGAAACTTTCTTGAAGTATCATGATATTACATTTTTGCCATATCACCCATCACTAATTTAGCATCATGTTTTGGAATTCATCCTATTTCGTATCTGCAAACTAACGGTTCACAAACTTACTCATAACCAGAATTAAGGTAATGCATTATGAAGCGACTTTTAGACTAATAATGTCAGCGGAATTGTGACAGGAAATATGACTTAAATGCCCGTCCATATCAAAAGCCGGAAAACTCATTCATTCTTTTGGTTATATGCATATAACAGTACATCACAGAGTCAGAAACCACTTGAGCAAGACAATCTGGCATTACATAACAACAGCAAAGGTGCTAACTGGGGGCATAAATGCATCCATAGCTCCAGTGCAAAACTACAGAAGCAAACTTGGAACACCAAACAAGCCTTGGCTAATCGACTACATGTGGGGAAAACTAAATACATTTGATTTCCCCAAATTACTTTCTGTACACAGTACTTTTCCCATCTGTCCCCATAGAAGACATTGCTGTACACAGGTGGCCGTATCTACATTCACTGTGGTCTGAAATCAGTTTGAATTCCATGCTACCAAAAAACATACATCATACAAGGTTTAGCATTTGCACAGAGCTTTTCACAGAACTCGCAAACATACTCACTGAATAAAGCAGAGCTGCTGGATTCAGCTTAATACGGCTCAGCTCAGTCATTAAGGCTGAAAATGAAGGGCTCAGATGTTCTAATGTCTCCCACTAAATCTATAATCACACTGCCACTGTCAGTTCCCAGAGCAATGCACATCTGTAGCTGTTGCACATGAATAATTCTCCATTACAGATCAACCGAATGCTTTAAACAGGGACGTTCCAAAACAAAACTTTGGTCCAAAGAACTCTAACCTTGGTGAGTCAGTCATACACAGCTAGACCGAGGATGTCCTAATTTAGGGGGTCAAAATGAGCACAGCTGTCAAAACACTGATAGTTTCCACCAAAAGCACCTGAGCAGTCTCCTTCCCCTCCACCTCCCACGTTCCATGAGTTCTGTAACATCTAGATACAGTTGTGCAACTCCAGCCAGGAAGAAACTCTGGTTTCTACACAGCGTTCACCTCCCGGTAGGCTTCAAAAGATCTGTACCAAATGCAAATGCACTCATCGTCAGAAAAACAGCTGCACCCAGAAGGAAGTGTGGGATTGCAGTGCTATTGGGAAGGAAGATAAAGGTTACCAGGAACAACAAATGATGATATATTTAGACTGATATGGGTAATATTTACTGAGCTACACATACAGAAGTAGTGTCTCTCAGTATGGTGTCGGGACGCCGTGTTTGCTAACCCAACATGCCAGACGTCTCGGCATGGAACTGTAGAGGTTCCTAATGGTGTCCTGTGATAATCCATCCCATGCAGCTTGAATATTCTCACACAGTTCCTGCAGATGTTGCGGTAGGGGTGGAGGTGGAGCGACACCAGGTCTTCTGGACGCGTGACCATAAACCGTTCATCTTGGTGCTCACCACGGTGCCTCCACACACGGATTCGTTGGTCGTCTCCACCAAGACAAAAGCGGGACTCGTCACTGAAGATGACCCGCTGCCATTGGCTGTTGGGTCAGTCAGGTACAGAGATAAGGCCCGTCCTTGGTTACAGTTCAGCATGAAACTTGAATCATTTGCATGTCTCACAATGTCAAACCTACCCACCGAGTTTCATTCCTGTCAGTTGATTCCTTCTGGGTGCAACTATAGCATCTCTGTGTTTCATTCTGCCGTTCCTACGAAAGCTATAATTGGGCCAAATAACTAATGCATTCGCTTTTCTCTACAGCCCCAAATTTACCAGCTGCTTCAAATGCAGTGTAAAAGGTGTTCATGTCTATTTCAAGACAAGCTCTTTGACAAGCACAAAAGATATGACTTGTTACCAGCTGAAACAAATGATCTGTGCCTGGCACGCTGAGGATAAAGTGATTAACAGTCACAGCTACACTTGTTCTCGCTCAGTAAATCTGTCATGACTTTTATTAAGGAGTGAAAACAAGACACTGCTCTTAGTTCCAGCACAGTCATTACAGCACTCTCAGCAACTAAAAGCACCTCAGACGCATCACCAGCTGTTCTTATTGCCTAACCTCAATACATAAAGCTGGTCAAACCACAATAAGCACAAGGTGAAAGGTGTAGCTTATGTTCTGTGCTGGTCTACTTGGCCTAAAAATGACAGAACAAGACTCTGATGTTGGCAGTGCTCATGTACGAACATATTCAGATAAACATACAATGCAACTGCTCAGAATAAAAATTACTTTTTCATTTGATCTTTACTGCTAATGTTTTCATTTTACTTATCTGTTTTTATTTCTCTTTTTCTTTTAAAGCACTGTGTGAAGCACTTAAGCATTTGTGTATGAATGGTGCTATATACATAAATAATAACAATAACAACAACAACACACCCAACTATTATTATTATATAAAAATGACTATCATTATTATTAGTAGAGGTATATAAAAATTATCATTGGTATATAG
>JAVGWN010001944.1:0-11677 GCA_034552555.1 Semaprochilodus insignis | reverse complement strand
AACAGCATGGCTCCATACTCATGTTTCTGAAACTTCTGTAAATATAATGCATGTGTTAATAATTCCTCGCTCACTCGTCTTCTGAGCTGCTTTATCCTTCTGGGTCGTGGGTGGTGCTGGAGCCTTTCCCAGCGCTCGTTGGGCGGAAGGCAGGAAACACCCTGTCCATCAGGCCGCCAGTCCATCACAGGGCAGACACACAGACGTACACATTCACACCTAGAGGATAATTTAGCTTCTTAGCTAGCTCCACCCGGAAAGGACCCTGGGTGCCCCAGCTGGGAATGGAACCCATGGTAGGTATCACTCCCTTGTGCATCCCGTGATGTTGTTCACTTGTTTGAAGTCAGTGCTAAAAGTTATTATGGGATTTGACATAATTGATCATGCTAGCAAGGACCCTCGAAGGCAGCCAGCCACCATCACACATCCACCACAGTAATAAGAAGAATTTACAGTTGTTGAAGTTCCGTCAAAATTCGGTGTGGGAACAAATTTATGATGCAACCAGCATCATTTTATTTTGACACAAATCATCACTGTGTTTGGAGCAATGTGGTTCCTTCAATAACCTGAGTTCACACAGTCCGGGGCCTAAATTATGGAAACTCAGCAGAAGATAATTCCACCGTTTGGATTTAGGGATTAGTACTGACAGTAATCACTGTAATGCTGTTCAATAGACACAGTAATATGAATTTAGCGAGGCATGTGTAGGATGTTCATCACTTACCTAAATATTCTGTATAATACGTGTCATATTTGTTCCACAGACTGACGACCATCACATCCTGAGACAGGTAAAAGAGCAGACTGACCACTCGCTCAAAGAAACTCATCTCATCGGTCAGTTCGCTGAGCGCCCCGGGGGCGCAGGACGGTGGAGCAGGAGTCTGACCACACAACCTCTCCACAGTGTGAGCGTTGGAGTACCTGTACGTGTAAACGAATGGCACCCCGAGCACCTCGGCCACCAGCTCAGCACAGGCGTAGATGGGATCCACCAGAATCATGTCAAACTTCCCTTCCCGAAGTTTGTCCATTAGTGCTGGAGACTTCAGCACCCCGTCGCAGTAGCGGAGCAGGAAGTCCTGCTCTCTAGAAAAGAGCTGGTAGAACTTGGCATGCTTCTGCAGAATGTTCATATGACGTGCCTCGTACATTTCAAACTGCAGAATCTCCTGAATGAACACGTCGAGATCTTCAGTAGATATGGACACGTTGAAGGTCAGGAAGGTAAAGCGTGCCGCTTCACCGGCATCCATGAACAGCGTAGCACTGGGAACCAAAACTGTGACCTCATGTCCCCGGTCCGTCAAAGTCTCCAGTACAGGTTTTAGATTGATCCAGTGGCTGCCTTCAGTGGGCCACACTAAGACAGTTCCACCGTCCACAGTCCTAAAAACGCTGCTGACCGCTGAGATCAGAGGCAGGAGAAACAGACCGGGCTCCATTCTGATCAGAGGACGGGAGGTGAGGGCAGGTTTGCTCTTTATCGGATTCGTGTCTGGGTGAAAGGTTGAAGCTGAATAGAGAGGGGGTAATAAATGTGGCCTTTCCCCCTTTCTTTACAGCCTGCTTTTAGACCGGAGGAGTGGAAGAACAGATCTGGAATAGGAATATCGAGCCCTGCAGAGTTCCAAGCTTCCAAGCACAGCTTTGATTTACTTCAGTAATTTACTTAGACTGTATTAAACCTGCTACAACTGTGCGGCATCACAATACGAAATGGCATCACAATATCGGAACTCTCTCTTTATTATATATATTATATATTACAGGTATGATATTATGATATCAAACTCTCCAACTGCAGCTTGTACAACAGTCTAATGTTGTAATGAACTAGTTTAAACATGCAAAATTGATATTAATGTTTATCATTTGATACTTTTAAGACAAATTGTAAGTTATTTTTGCTTTTTTTAAATTCTGGAATTATGGCTTGATGTTTTTCATAGGTCACCTAAAGGCTTGTTTTGCCATTTTATCACTGTAAATTTGTAACATTTGTAACATATACTGGAAATCTACATGTATGTCTGAACTACTACCCAAATTCACGGTTGCCAACACTATGCTAACTGTCAGTGTTAATTCAGCACTAGAGATGTTTCATTTGATTTTATTGTATGTATGAAAACTGTTTTATTTGAAACACCTACTGAATATATATATACATATATGAGGTAAGGTATACAGAGAAACAGATGGACTACAGTCTGCAATTGTAGGATAACAGAGTGCTCCTATATGGTAATTGGAGCTGATATAATGGAGGATGAATGTAGACACAAGGTGTTTGTGTATATGTTAATTTAAGTTTAAAGGCCACAGGTGTATAAAATCCAGCACCTAGCCACGCGGTCTGCCTTTACAGACATCGGTGACAGAATAGGCTGTTCAAAGGTCTCACTGGACTCCACCGTTGCGACAAGTCAGTTCATGAAACTCCTTCCCTCCAAAATATTCCAGGATCAGCCGTGAGTGGTATTACTGCACAGTGGAAGTGTTTAGGAACCACAGCAGCTCAGACACAAAGTGTCAGACCACGTAAAGTTACGGAGCGGGGTCTCTGAGTGCTGAGGAGTGTGCAAAAGTCTCCAGCGCTCTGCTGACTCAGTAACCGCAGAGCTCCAAACCTCCTCTGGCTTCATGGCATGAGTTACCATGGCCAAGCAGCTGCATGCAAGCCATACATCACCAGGCAGAGTGCCAAGCGTTGCATGGAGTGGTGTAAAGCACAAATGCTGTTCTGGATGAATGGGAACAATTCCCACAGACACACTCCGGAATCTTGTAGGAAGCCTTTCCAGAAGAGTGAAACCTGTTATAGCTGCACGGGGGGGCCGACACCAATTTAATGCCTCTGGATTTAGAATGGGATGTCAGAAAAGCTCCCGTGGGTGAAATGTGTAGGTGTCCCAATACTTTTGTCATCCATGTCGTCAAATATATTTGTAGATAGTCAATATGGAAGTTGCCTCCCCTCTTAATTTGTTTAAATTGTTTCGTCTTTTTTGACCCTTAACCCTTCACAAACGTTGCCCCACCCCTAAAAGACAACAACGTTGGGCACCACTGGACTAAACTACTCTTAATATCAGCACACATGACTTACCCAAATACTCCGTGTAGTAATCATCGTATGTCTTCCACAGACTGACAGCCATAGCATCCTGAATCGCATAGAACAGCACACTGACCACACGCTCAAAGAAGCTCATCTTGTCGGTCAGCTGGCTCACGGCCCCAGGGGCATAGGACGGCGGAGCTGGAGTCTGACCACACATCCTCTCCACGGTGTTAGCGAAGGAGAAACGGAATGTGAAGATGAACGGAACACCGAGAACCTCGGCAGCCAGCTCCGCGCAGGGGTAGAGAGGGTCTGCCAGAATCAGGTCGAACTTGGCCTCCCGCAGTTTGGCCATGACCTCTGGAGACTTCAGCCCCCCGTCACAGTACTTAAGAAAGAACTCCTGGTCTTTAGCAAGGAGCTGGTAGAGTCTCACGTGCTTCTGCAGGATGTTCATATGATGGGACTCGTACATTTCGAACACCAGAAACTCCTCCAGGAAGTCATCGAAGTCCTTCTCGGATATGGAAGCGTTAAAGCGGAGGAAGCTGTAGCGTTCCGGTTTGCTGGCATCCATGTATAACGTTGCATTCGGAACCAGAACTGTCACATCGTGTCCCCGGTCGATCAAACTGTCCAACACGGGTACCAAATTGATCCAATGGCTGCCTTCAGCAGGCCACACTAGAATGCGCCCACCGTCTACATTACCGAGAAGGACGAGCGCCCCGGAGAGCAGAGACAGGAGAGGCAGCTTCAGCTTCATTCTGGTCAGTGTGCATGGCTGAGAGTCCAGCTTTCCTTAAAACCCGTGCTAGTTAGGCTGATGATTAACTCAGGGTCTGAACTTTCACAAGAGCGTCACAGGGACGGGAGTTTATAGTGGGTGTAGTCCAGCAGCACTGGGAATCCTGCACACTCATGCTCAGTCTGTGGGATGAGAACTTGGATTTTTCCTTTATCCTATTACTTGTGGGTTAAAGGTAAAGCCGGAGAGTCCAGTGCAATAACTGCAACCTTTTCCCAGAAGAGGGAGATGTGAAAAGCCGTCTGTATGCAGAAGCAACACAACGCAATTCAGTACATCAAGGCTTATCTTACTTGGTGTGCCCAGCTTGTAGTGTAGACACTGTAGGCCTGACACTGGACATTTAGCAGTCCCTAATTTCAGCCTGGCGACTGCTGGGGGAAGATATTTTACTGTAACGGCCCGAAACTTAGGAGCTCTGTAACCCTTTAATATACTCACCAAGAAAAAATGAAGAGATTTTTGATTTTTAATTTACCCTTATTAGAATTTTTTATTGTATAAAGTTACATAATTATGTTCTTCAAAAGCTCTAAAACTATCATATGCTGGTAAAATAATCATGGAGGGATTTACTTGTTGCTTACTTCCTCTATGGACGAGAACAGTAAAGGTGTATCTGTTGAAAGACTTACTGACCTCTAGTGGATGTTTTAGCTTAACACTCCTCTGCCGACTGGTAGAGATGGCGCAGTCAAGTTCAGTTCCGTTCAACACCTTCTTCATTAAGATACAGTGACTCAAAATGTGCTCTACCAAAAAGTTGAGCAGGAAGCTGAAGGGTTGTTTCTGCTCTGCGCTTTCCTCCGTCAAAGCTCAGCTTGAAACCTTTTCTTCTTCTCACTTCCTGGTTATTCTGGAAAGATACAGGTTGAGCCTTCGTTTGATGCCTTGGATTACGTAGCTGCTGCTGTTGTTATTGCGTTATGCTGCTTCTGTAAATCGACCTTGCCCATAATAAGGGTGCTATATAAATTCATCGTCTTCATGGTGTAGTGGCCTCAACCGGGATTATGGTATTTGACTTGAACGTCTGAGGATCTAAACTGTTTCAATTGTAAACAAATTTCAATCGCAACCTAAATGCTCAGTGCTCACCGTCTGAACATCACAGTATCAAAGACGAGGAGTGTGGATGAGATGGTTATCAGGGTCTAGTTTCAGAAGTGATGAAATGGTTATGAAAATGGGTGTCTGAGAGACTGTTTTAGGAAAGTTTCTTGTAGCTATGACGACCCCTGTTTCCCATCATCACCACTGTAAAAAATAATTATAGGGTACTTTCTATTGGTAGGTGTCTGTCTAAAACCCTAACCGTTACATTTATATAATGCTAAATAATACGTCATTTTTTTGTTTAATTTTTAAAAAGATTTTTTTTCAAAATAATGTTAAAGTGAAGTTGAAAGACTTTATCTTGACTTTAATTTTTAAATAAATAAACGTGTTTATTTCACTACCAAAACACAGCAGGAAGTGAGACTCTCCCTCGCTGCAGCATGTTGAGCGGTTAATAATAATAACAATATATTACACTTCTATAGCGCCTTTCATATACCCAATGACACTTTACAATCTCAAACAAACAAACAACAAAAAATAATTATGAAGAATGAAAATGTTCTGAGAAAAGAACAAGGTTTTTAAGAGAGGGAGAAGTGTGAATAGATGAAGGTAAGGAGTTCCAGAGCGCAACACTAAGCGACCTGCCACCCATAGAGGAAAGTCTGAACCTAGGAACAGCCAGGAGACCAGAGTCAGAGGACCTTAGCTTAGATAGGAGCATAAGAGATGGAGCATAAGGCTGTAAGAGGGCAGACAGGTAGGGTGCTAGTCCGTGCAAGGCTTTAAAGGTCAGGAGCAGGACTTTATAGCCGATGTGTTCTGCAACTGGTAGCCCGTGTAGCTGATGATGTATGAGGGTGATATGAGCAGACTTCCTAGTGCGTACTGAGACTCTGGCTGTGGAGTTTTGAATGTACTGCAGAGGGCGAAGGGTTTTGGAGGGTAAACCGTGGCACAGAGCACTGCAATAATCTAACCTAGATATAATGAATGCATGAACCAGGATCTCAGCATCTTTAGAAGTAAGCAGGGGGCGGAGTCTAGCAATACTGCAAAGATGAAAAAAATGCAGATTTTGTCAGAGATTTAATATGGGAAGCAAAACTGAAGCAAGGGTCAAACAGGACACAGAGGTTTCGCAGGTTAGATCCAGCTATTTCAAAGTAAAGGTGTCCCAAAGTCTGAAAGTCAGTGTGAAACATTAAGAACTACCAAAACACAGATATGCTGGAATATTTGGGTGTTTTAATAAAACACTGATGGCGGTATGTGTGTATAACTGTTCCAAGCGGTGTGTGCTAGTCATGTACTGGCTCGAGTTTTGAGTTCTGTTCAACATGAGCTAAAACTGCCACTAAAAGTTTTGTATTGTGACCAAACGGAATGCTCGATCATTAGTTTTAGTCACTCAAAGCACAAAGACTTTGGTCTATAATGAACCATTTCACACCAGATCACTGAATGACGTGGATCGTGATCACTGAACTGCACCGAGACTTTCGTGGAGTTCAGCATCACCGAATCACAAAGCTGCTGATGGACACTATTAAAAAGTATTCAGTTTCTAGGGTCCTTCGTTTCACTCTTCTGGCTCATAACGTCTTTAAGGTATGCAGTGCTCGTGACTCACCTAAGTACTCAGTGAAATACGTGTCGTATCTGTTCCACTGACAGCCTTTGCATCCTGTGTCAGGTAGAAGAGCAGACTGAAAACTCGCTCAGTGAAACTCATCCTATCGGTCAATTCACTCAGTGTCCCGGGGACATAGGACGGCGGAGCAGGAGTCTGACCACACATCCTCTCCAGAGCGTGACCTTCAAGGAAACGATGCGACGTGACAAAGGGAACAGTAAGAACTTCAGCTAGTAGCTCCCCACAGGGGTAGAAAGTGTCCACCAGGAAAACATGGAACTTCTCCTGTCGCAGTTTGGCCATGACAGACGGAGACTTCAAAATCGCATCGCAGTACATCAGGAAAATGTCCTGCTTTCTCGAGAACAGCTTGGCAAATTTTAGATTCCTCTGCAGCATGCTCATGCGATGCGTCTCGTACATGGCAAACTGCAGGAAATCCTCTAGGTAATCTTCAAGATCCTTCTTAGATATGGACACGTTGAAGCGGAGGAGCCTAAAGCTTGCCGATTCCCTGATATTCATAAATAACGACGCGCTGGGAACCAAGACTGTCACACTGTGTCCTTTCTCGTTCAGCGTCTCCAACATGGGTCTCAGATTGATCCAGTGACTGCCTTCTGTAGGCCATACTAGAACACTTCCAGCATGTGCAGCGTCCCCAAGGACACAGGCTGCCACTGTGAGCAGGACCTGGAGATTTGGCTTCGGCTTCATCGTTGTGCAGCTGAAGCACTGAGAGCTGCATCCTTTAAGGATCGAGGCTGTGTGACTATTAACCGATCTGAGCTCTCCGTACTTAATGGCAAATCTACCTACCAGACTCCAAGGACTGGTCACAGTTTTGGATGAAGCACTGAACTCTCCGTAAGTGACTACACAAAAGATTAACCCACCTTTCAGCTAAAACACTGCAGTCTAAGTTGCTCAGTAAATATGTTTGGATGAGTGCCTTGAGTCAGTGCAGCGTTCAGACTAAGGGAAGCAGCTAAACAGACACAAACAGCACTGAGTTAACTCTTACAGCACCTACAGTCGGAGTCCAGCTGCACAAGCATTAACACTGAACGTCAGGAAGACTTGATGTGCAATTCCAGGAGCATTTGTCCAGGAGGCCAAAGGACTATGAGGTTACATTCTTAGTACAAGGCCAGTCAGGTAGAATGTTGCTGGTTTCATCTATACATGGAAGATGAGCTCACCAGACAACTGTGACTGAACCGTACCTAACACTGTGTAATCCCTCCACCAGCACCAATCACAGCTGTGACTGGATTGGGCATGGACTGGACCAGTTTCTGGATGTAACCACATCAATGTTCAGACACTCTTACATCACAGAATTGGTCAGTTGGTCCAGATTTGTTGGATACCTTCCCTGGCAGAATTCCGATGAGAATTCCCTGTAGACTGGGATTTTAGCCACTGCTGGTAGACCCATATGACCGTACACTTCCACACACCTGCAGATTCAGCTACTTCCTTCACACTATGGTCTTTGGCACGCCCAAATGCAGTCCCTCCTTTTAGCCAATCATTAACATCTGCTCTGGAGCCATTTTCCACACATGGAACGAGACATTCCCTGCACTGTAGCACCTCTTCCCAATCTATGGATCCCGTCACTCACACCCCACAGGGAATTATAGCCCCATCATCCTTGAGCCTGAAAGTACTACCACCTTAAACACACAAGGTGACTTATGATGAATACAAACTGTCTAATTTTCTAAATACTGAAGTCAAACCAAATTGTCATTGTATCCAAGATAACACTGAGATGTAGTAACCCTAGAATTGTCAACAACAGACTTGGGCCCAAACAGAATGACTAAACGTTTTGTCAGGGTCATTACTATATTATGTCAGGCTTTTTACAGAGGCAAGTTTGAGTGCTCAAGCCATGCTGACGAATAACACAGCCAAAAAGAAGCATATAAATACGGAATAAAAGTGGCCCAAATACTGACCCCTGTGGAACACCATAGATAACAACAGTTGGGACTGACATAAGCTCTCACACACTGTCGGTGACGACTCAAGTAAGACTCAAATCAAGCCAGCATCACCAGCGAGACAGATAGTAAACACATGAACAGATCACTAATCCAATGCAAAATCTTGTTGCTCAAACCGGAAGGTCTTCTGTAAGGATATTTAGGAACTACAATTCTGGCTGAGAAATATGTACACACTGTACATACGGAAAAATAAAACTGCAGTCATATGCATCGCCAGCAGAGGGCTCCCATGGCCAGACAGTTCTATTTCACTCGGCTCAATCTGACACCCTTAAACCTTTATAAATCACAGCACACACTGAGTATACTGAATATCTGGCCTTCTTGTTATCACCAGCAACAATTATCTTGTTCACATTTGGGTTATACTGCTGACCACCGGTCGTTTTAGATGAAGCACTAGCACCGTGCTTTCAAACATCTGTCTGTTCAAACACACTAAGCAGCGGTGTTTCAGAGGCAGGCTAATTCTCAGCTGTCGATTTCTCAGAATTACAGACGTTATTATGTAACAAAATTAAATATTAATCTTGATAAGTCGATCATCCTGCATCCTTAACTACAGTATAACCAGTATGAGTTAATTATACAAGTGAATGACGCAGGACTGCATCCTAACCAGGCTTCGGCATGTTTACAAACAAGCAAGAACAGAATAGCTGACATGTCTGGATTTCACATACTGGGCACTACAGCTGTGAGTTAACCTCGATAAGTTAGTTATTCAGCATACATGATAAATTCCACATCCTGTGAGTGTGTTCCACGGCTTTAGTCCAAACAGTTTCTTTCATATTTACAGATGGAGAATGACAACGTGTAAATGATCTGTAAACGGAGACTCCCCGGCACTAACAAAATATTACAACATTAGTGAGTACAATATTAGTACGTTGTGTTGTTCCTAATCTATAATGTGGCCATTCTCCCAGTAAATATTCTGGAAAAAAAGTTTTATATACATGTATGTATTTAATTTTCTCTCCAGAATATTCACTGGAGGAATCAAGGTTTTATTAGGGCTCAAAGCCTGAACAGGTAACGTTGGTGAACATTGTTTTTGGTCACATTCAGATCTCATCTGTATTTTCTATGAGCTGAGCAACGCTGATGGAAAACACTGAGGGGCTACCAGCGCAGAGGAACGTTCTCCAGGACTCTCAGGACTACACACACTCAATTCATACAACGTGCAAAGCCCACCTCTCAGTCCTCCTAATCTCTCTCTCTCTCTCTCTCTCTCTCTCTCTTTCTCTCTCTTTCTCTCTCTCTCTCTCTCTCTTTCTCTTTCTCTCTCTCTTTCTCCTTCCTCTTCTTTGTTAAGCACAGGAAGGACACTTCTCTGGAGTGATCACATGGGAACCCCAGAGCAGCTAGAGTCACCTGAGCATCAGCTCCACCGTGGGTCTCCTGCCCTGTCTCTCCAGTTCATCACCNAATAGACGTTCTAAGATCCGCTTCCTGTTAGTTCTGTCTTTTTCTCTTCATCCCGGATCGACCTGAGGAGGCTGGGTTCCGCCCTTGAGCCTGGTTCCTCCCGAGGTTTCTTCCTTACTCAAGGGGGGCTCGGACCCGGTTTCCCTTTCCTACGTCTGTACATTAACTCCGTGTTTTTCTCTTTTCTTTTCCTTTATAACAAACTGATCTTCTGTGAAGCTGCTTTGAGACAACGTTGGTTGTAAAAAGCGCTATACAAATAAATTTTGATTGATTGATTGATTGATTTTCAGATTAACAATTTGGCATTTGGTTCTTGTCTTTTGTTTTTGTTGGCATAACAGATATTTAGTGACATCAACAGACAGTGTATAATATACTCCGGTGCTGAGCCATATATACAGCTTTAAAAACCAGTCAAAGTTTTAAAATCTATCCTAAATGAAACGGTACCCGGTACAGCCCTCTTAAACAGAAGTGATATGATCTCTCTTTCTGGTCTTGGACAGAATATGAGCGGATGCGTTTTGTATTAGTTGCAGTGGATGTATGAATTTTCACTTAAAAGAGAGTTACAATTACAAACGCATGGATGAGTTTTTAGTTTTAAATGGGGAGTGAAGGAGAGACCAGAATCAAGTGTTACTTCCAGGTTACGTACATCAGATTTTAAATAAGACGCAATTTTTGCTGATATTGCTCAGCTGGTAAAAAGGTCAAGTGTCCATTAAGACACAGACAGTTATGAGTTATAGCAGAGTTAGACTTGTGTAAGTAAGCTCCAAAACTAGAGTGATCTGATTCAGTACTGACCCAGCAAGTCATTCAGAGGGATCCAGTCTGATCTTTAGAGCCAGGGGGCCTGGATTCTCCAAAACATCACATTCTAATATGAAACACTTTGGAGGCACAGAGACGAAACTGCCGGTAAGAAGTGTTTGTGATAAGACCCTTCTGTGGGATCTCTCCGACAGCAGAGACAAACACGCTACTGTTCCTGTTGGTGAGGTGTCTGACCAGGGAGCCAGGAGTGAACACCATGATCCAGTCCCCCTCTGAGCTCTGTATATGTCCTACACACACAGACGCGGATAACAATCGTTAAATGAGTTCAGGTCATTTCTTTCAGATTCTTAGGGAGGCGAGTTAAAGCTGACCAGTGACTGGTGAAAACTCTGCTCTACGCTTTAAACGAGAGATCCAAAATGAGTGACTGAGAGCAGGTTTGGTGTGAGGTATAAACAGAGTGATTGAGAGCGGGTTTGGTGTGAGGTGTGAACAGAGCGATCGAGAGCGGGTTTGGTGTGAGGTGTGAACAGAGTGATCAAGAGCGGGTTTGGTGTGAGGTGTGAATAGAGCGATCGAGAGCGGATTCGGTGTGAGGTGTAAACAAAGTGACTGAGAGCGGGTTCGGTGTGAGGTGTAAACAGAGTGATCGAGAGCGGGTTCGGTGTGAGGTGTGAACAGAGTGATCGAGAGCGGGTTCGTGTGAGGTGTGAACAGAGTGATCGAGAGCGGGTTCGGTGTGAGGTGTGAACAGAGTGATCGAGAGCGGGTTCGGTGTGAGGTGTGAACATAGTGATCGAGAGCGGGTTTGGTGTGAGGTGTGAACAGAGTGATCGAGAGCGGGTTCGGTG
>JAVGWN010001942.1:0-11679 GCA_034552555.1 Semaprochilodus insignis | reverse complement strand
TACCTGTTCTTCTGTGCTGGTTATGATTGCCAGGTCTGCTCCTCTCTGTATGCACTCCTCTCTGCTCTTATTCCAGCTCTTCTTCTCAGCAGAGATGTAGTAAATGCTGGAATTGAAGTAAACCCATCCTTGCTGAGTGGCGTTATCTGTAGACACAGTTTCCATATACCAAATGAGCCACGGCCAACCGATTACATTACATTCAATAAAAAAACGACTGTACACCAGATCGGCACATCCAGAAACACCTCTCTGCCCTTTTTGGAGGAAAACAAACAGCACCTTCTGTAGTCTGTGATATAAAATAGCAGTACAAATCAAAACCAATGAAGAACCACCAGTGCTGATAAGTGTCTTTGGGTCATTTATAAACTACGTCAGGTGAATGTGTCGTAGAATGTGCTGTAGAACAGAAATGAAACATCCAAAGGATACATTTACTCCATCTTGAGTCACAACCTTTTAGTCTCCCAGTATCAAGCTGGTGCAGTAATCCCACTGAATGGCCCGAGGTACCAGCCCAGACATGTATTTTGTCTTACTGAGTCTCCAGATCAGCGAACTGACCAGTCAAATACACTACTTTTGAAAGTTAAAAATGTTTTCCTTAACTCAACTTTTCAGTCCTGCTCTACAAATAGCATGTTAGCCAGCATCAGAACTGTGCTCTGACAACTGACATAGTTTCATTAACCCGTAGCACATATCAACAAATTGGTTTCCCCCAAAAAGGGAACTGGAGCTTACTCTGGATGACGTACTGCCAATCTGATCTATACATGTTAAAAGTACCCACCCAATTCTGAATGCCATCTCATACACTGATCTCTCTCTTCTACAAGTTTGCTGTAGCTGGTCTGTAACTGGTCTCTCTCTGTGGTGAACTTGATCCACAGCGCTGTGATGGCAGCCAGCAGGAGAACACACAGCAGCCCCAGACATGCTGCAGCCAGTCTGCAGCATCTTCTTCCTTCAGTGTGCATATAAACATAGCACAAAGAAAAAAGGTAATGTGTGTTTGGTAGATTATTTCTTTGTTGTAACAATGCTTCTTGGCAATAAATCTTATACTGTTGGAAAGCCTGTTAATTTCCCTTTTAAATGGTGCCACATTTGTAAGGAACATGCATTTGTGGGATGCACAGTAGAGCCGAGTATGTGCGTTGCGCCCATGAAAAATTTGCCAAATCCTCTCTGCTAATACCAAACCGCTTATTCTGCCATTCACTCGTTTGGTGTTTGGTGGACTGGATGATTGAAGTTTGAAGAAACATATGAAGACATATTGGCAATTTAACAATTTATTCATTTAACAAACAGGAGCCTCAGTAGCGTGTGGAAGAACCATACATAGCTACAACAGCTTGGCACCTCCTCCTCATGCTGGTCACCAGCCTGGTCACACACTGCTGTGGGATGGCATCCCATTCTTCAACCAGCATTTGTCGCAAGTCAGCCAACGTGGTTGTGTTGGTCACTCTGGCACGAACAGCACGCCCAAGCTGATCCCACAAGTGTTCAGTGGGGTTGAGGTCAGGACTGCTGGCAGGCAGGCCATTCCATCCTCTCCACTCCCAAATTCTGGAGGTAGTCTCTGATGAACCCCGCTCTGTGGGGGTGAGCGTTGTCGTCTTGGAGGCTAGAGTTTAGTCCCAGACTGTGGAGATATGGGATTTCATCTCGATATCTCTCTGCATTGAGATTGCCTCCAATGATGACAAGCCTCGTTGTTCCATCTTGACAAGTAATATTATCTTATATCTAATTGATATATCTTACATTTTTTATTTTGAGATTGTTTTAAGCTAATTTTACCATTATTTAACTTATTTTACTGGTTTTAAGTGATTTAGTAAGCCACATTTTCTTACTGTATTGATGACTATATTTAAATAACTACATTAAAATCTGACATTAAGAATTTTAAGATCACGTCCACTAGATGTAAGGCATTACTTGCCAAGACACCATGTTTTGCAGTAAGAGGAAATGACTGGAGTAGCCTATTTACTCCACTGTTGTGAAGTCCAAAACTTTTCTGCAAAGTGCACCTCATTAAAATGTTGGTCCTAGTTACGGTCCTGGATACAAGAGCTGTGTAATCTATTAGATAGCTTGATCATAAGAAAAGATTCCAGCCGCTTGCTGTTTTCTGCAGTAGAGAGAAAACAAGGTTACTCTACCTGTTTGTTCTGGTTTTGGGTTCCTCTTTGTGGTGTTGTTGTCCTCCATCTCCGTGTTGGGGTCATGGCCTCTAACAGAGTCCGCACTCTCATAGATGTCCACCACCATCTCCACCTTCTCTCCACTCTTCAGCTGCTGAACGCTCATCACGTCATCGTAAACGCAGTCAGACATCTTTACTCTGTGAAAGACTCACTGAAACACTGAAACCTGGTCTGTCTGTATGACCGGTGTGTGGCCTCTGTACCCGTTTCTTGTCATTTCCACACGGCTCTTACAATAAGGGAAGTTGCAACCTACAAGCTGAACTGTCTTTAAATATCTTTACTTAGCTTCTGTCCTTACAACAGACCTGCAGCTGCCATGCTGCTTCCTTTGCTTTGTTCTGACCCTTTTGATTCATGTTTCTCCACTGTTCTGCTGTAGTTCAGCCCACAATGAAGACATTAATTAAGAAAAACCATTACTGCACAGTTCAATCATTGAGATGTGAGCAATAGGGCATCACTAATGGTTCATGGATATGGGGGCTAGGGCAGTACTGGGGTGGCCACTTAAGCAGGCACAGATCAAGCAAAGGCACTGAAATCAGGCAACGCCGTCTCCTCCATATTAGATAAGCAGCAAGTCCTAAATATGTTACTCAAATACACAGATCAGAGATCAGTTCACTCTACTCTGCTACCAGTTCACTCTCAGTCCATGTCACCAGAACGAGTGAGATGTGACTCTGTAAACTAGAAGACGTTATGATAACAGAGCAACAATATTAAATTATATTTTGTCTGTTGAGTTGAATTCAATTTGGAATTCATTTTAATTGAAAGCTTAAACAATTCTCACTCACTTTCTCCATCACTAACCTCCATCCGATCCGCTCCTTCGTCATCTTTCTCTCTCCCATCACTAACCTCCATCCGATCCGCTCCTTCNCGCTCTTTCATCATCTTTCTCTCTCCCATCACTAACCTCCATCCGATCCGCTCCTTCATCTTTCTCTCTCCCATCACTAGCAGCTAGACGTGCTGGGAGTGACTCAGTAAGGTTCGGGCAGGTTGTCACAGGTAACTGGAGCCATGCTGACTGCAGTGCATCACACAGCTGCTGGAGGGTGTGTAAGGTGGGGCGATCCATAGAGCGAACACAATGTTCAAGGTGGTCCCTCAGATGCTCAGTTAGGTTCTAGTCCGGGGTATTGGGGGGCCAGGCTAGTACTTGGAAAACTTGTTCATGCTCTTCCAACCAATGTGGGACATTTCTAGTCATGTGATGTGGTCTTGCTGGAAGATCCCATCCGCCCCAGGGAAGATGATCAACATGCCGCTGTCAAAAGTAGGAATGTGACTGTATTCCCTGCAGTTACTGTACCAGGGCTCCTTTTGTTGTTGGGCACAAATGTCTTCATATGAAGGTCTACTGCTGTCTGAATTTCTTCTGTAGTCTGCAGTAACTCCTGAGTTTGCATATACAGTATATCCTCCATCATATCCATTCTGCTCTGACTGACGTTCACTTTAATAACTCTGATAGCTCTAAAGCCTAATGCTATGGCTGGCAGGAAGTGACTGCAGAGTATCTGTGCTTAGCTGTGATAGTAAACAGCCTGGTGTTAGTGAGGCCAGCCACATACGTGAGACTGTGATTAGCTGTGAGAGGTGTGAGTCACGTGCATGTGTAGAAGCTTCTAGAAGCAGAAAGTTTCCTGTACTTTTGTCAACCTTAATGCACCCTCTTAGGTGAGGTCCTCACATAGGATATCCTCATGCAGAGTTGGGTTTGCAGCCCAGTTCATACTGGGGACAAACATTAAGGGGTCTATGAACCCCAAACTATGAGCCACATTAGAAACTGTTTGGTGTTGGATCAGTTTTTCAGATGATCACTGGTGCCCTCTAGTGGCTCATTATGGTGTGACAGGCTTGTGTACATAGCCCATTTCCATCTGGCCCATGGATTGAAAGCACTTGGGCGGACCGCTTCCTGTTGCAATATGTAGGCAACTTTGGGCACACATGCAGCTCTGCCGTATCTGTGCCAGAAGTGGATGTGTTTTGGGACAGGTGGGTTTTAAACATGTAGGCTGCCTTTGGCTCTTAAGCAGATTGCCAGTGCAGACGGTGGGCCAGCAATGCTATAACTTTGCCAGATGTGGCCAAGCCTGGTCCTGGTGGCATCTTGCCCTGCACATTTTAGTGCTTTCCCTGCTCTCAACACACCTGAGTCAATTTAACAGCTCCTTAACAAGCCCTTTCAGAGTTGCAGGGGGTGTGTAGAAGCAGGGAATCCACTAAAATGGCTAATTTAACAGTCGTCCTGCTTCATGAATTGATGTGATAAAGACCTGAAATACAGTCGCTTTTGTAGTTTCGAGTCTTATTTTCAGTTTCAGCCTCTGCTAAAGCGGTAGATCATGAAGCTAGCGCAGTGTAAGCTAAGCTAAGATTAGCACACAGAGCTAACATGCTAACAGAAACAAATCATCAGTCCTTAATTACACGTTTCCACAGCAGGTTTACAGCAGAGTAAGGAAATATTTTATTAGTGACAGAGATATGGTGGAACGTAGGGTGGTCACGCGTCCGGTTTTTACAATCCCAGTCCTCCGTCCAGGTATCATGCCTATTAGTCCTCTTTTCGGGATGAATTATTCAAAATGTTCACTCGCAACCAGTATTATGTGTGCCATTGGCTCACGTCCATGTCGAGACATGCCTTGCATTTCATTGGTTTAACAAGGTCATGTGACATCGTCAGCCCTCTAAATGCTAGTTGATTAGTAAGCTCCCCTCCTCCTTTTTGGGGTTATGCACAAGACTTGCACAAGAAGCTGGCTAATAAGAAAGCTGACTTGAGCCTCTCTGAGATTTC
The DNA here is from genome assembly GCA_034552555.1 of Semaprochilodus insignis. Lineage (NCBI taxonomy): Eukaryota > Metazoa > Chordata > Actinopteri > Characiformes > Prochilodontidae > Semaprochilodus > Semaprochilodus insignis. The sequence goes on along the minus strand of JAVGWN010001942.1, from coordinate 6,627 downwards.
TTCACCCATCGCCTGATATAGAAACAGCTTTCTGAATGTTTGTTCTTCAGATTCAGAGGGTTGTTTTTCAGCCATCTGTCCTTTTTGACCCTGTGTGTGGAGCTCAGAACTTAACTTCTCCCTCCCCCCGTCTTCTGTGCTTAAGCCTAAAGGTCTGCTGTTGCTGACTGCCTGGAGTAAAGTTGTGATGTTCAGGCCGAGCCACTTTGTTTATTTCCCATTTACAGGTCCAGGGCTGCCTTTACTGACGCCTTAGTGTTGATGTGCACATAGTAAGGAAAGCTAGAAGAGATATTCACACAGTCTGACGGGAGGTGTACTGGATTTTAATCATGTTCTCTGCCTTTTAGACTACTGCAAGAAGAAAAACCAAACAGGACTAAAACAGCATTTGATAGAATAAACATTTGCAGTGAAGCTAACATGATGATGATGATGATGATATGAATCTGTGTTCATATAATAACAACCTGAGAGAGAAAAAAAACCTGTTAATCTCCAGATAAAAGACATGAATCTGACATACTACAGTCTTTACCACCATCAGCCACCAACATCTCTTCCAAAATAAAACTTGGAGCATATGAAAGTATACAGTATTCTGATGGTCACATGACCCTAATTCACCCACTGTTCCTGTTTCTGTACATGGGGAATTCAAGCTAAGAGAGAGTTGGCAGAGTCGATTATTTATTTACATATACAGACAGAAACAAGTTGTCAATTTATCATTAAAACACTCTTTTCTCACAGATCGACTCTTCTTCTTTCCCAGACCATGGCCAGCCATTCCAGATCTTCTTATCTGGAGGACCCAAATTCTCAGCACAATCTTCATCCCCATGGTTTTCTTAGTCGTCTAATTATCCGGTACCTGAAACCCAGAGAATCCGAATCAGTGTTAGGTCAGTGTTTATTTAGCTTTCGGATCCAGAACTTTAGATCAGTCCTCTGTTCAGTTTGATTATTCATCTCCAACAATCAGAATTTGCTATTAAGAACCTTCATTCTAATGGGAATTGTGAGCAGATGCTCATAGATGATATTTCTAGAGTATTTACATTTGTATCCAAAAGTCTGAATATCCCATGTCACCTTAAATACGGTCAGGTGAGAAAATGAGGAAACCCCATTAATATTAGGTCCTTTATTAAGAAATATGGACAATATTCAGTATTGGATCGTCTTTCAAACAATATCTGTAGATGACGGTGATGTAACTGCATCACCTTTGCAAAAACATTGAAAACTTGACTTTATCATATATGTAACAAGTAGTGAAGAAAAGACGACAATTCCTCCCGAAGGGAAAAGTCAGGACACCCTATATTCCCTAATAGCTGGTATTTCCTCCTTTGGCTGAAATGACCTGAACCTTGGTATTAAAACTACAGTCAGGAACCTACATGAGTTTCAGGGTAGACACCCCAAAGAGCTGCTCAAACCAACAGAGACACCTGACTACTACTTGAAGAAGTAGCCTCTGGCCTATTTGGGTCAGAAGGGAAGAATTCCATTCTATTATTGGACTATTACTCGGAATTTGTTGAAGTGGATGTCCGACATTAGCAGCTACATTTCAATTGAGGTCGTAAAAGCCCAGTTTGGCAGACGAGCCAAATTCTGACCATTGTCCATGGTACTCATCTGCAGAATATCTGTGTTATATAGAATATAATGAGTTTCTCATTAAGCCGGTCCCTTTCGTCCATTACTTCCATGTAGCTTAACTCCAAGTTGGTGTATCTGGTCTGTAACTGGTCTCTCTCTTTCGTCAAGCTGGTGTAACTGGTCTGTAACTGTTCTCTCTCTATAGTCAGGCTGGTGTAACTGATCTGTAACTGGTCTCTCTCTTTCGTCAGCTGGTGTAACTGGTCTGTAACTGGTCTCTTTCTATAGTCAGGTTGGTGTAACTGGTCTGTAACTGGTCTCTCTCTGTAGTCAGGTTGTTGAGCTTGATCCACAGCACTGTGACGGTGGTCAGCAGGAGAACACACAGCAGCCCCAGACACACTGCAGTCACTCTGAGGCATCGTCTGCTTGCAGTGCTTGTTCCTGAAAATAGATACATACTGTATTAGACTGAATGAGGTAATTGTTCAGCTGCACCAGTAACCTGAACCTGAGCTGTGTTGAGTGGTGTTGATTCTGGTGTTGGTCTTACACCCAGTATTCTTTGCTGTTTTCTGTTAATCAGCTGTTTTCCCCATATGAGTTATATACACTCATCATCAAAAGAAAAGCTTCACCCAGAAAGGATCAACCTACAGGGATGAACCTTGGTGGGTAGGTTTGACATCGTGAGACATGCTCAGCTATGCATGTAACATAAGTAAGGATGGGCCTTATCGATGTAGCTGACTGACCCAACAGCCATGATTGCGGACGTTCAGTGAGCAGTGATGTCCTCCATGAGTCATCCTGTTAGTCCAGCACTATTGGCAGATGGCGGCACGACGCAGGACTACATGCACACAGACCATTACGATGACTCCCCTTAACACTATGTCAACGTTGCTAAAGACTGCAATGGAGTGATTCAGTGTCATGTGTGCCATGATTGCCATGAGTGACTCAGAATGGCAGCAGGTCATCTTCAATGACGAGTCACGCTTTTGTCTTGGTGGAGACAACCAACAAATCTGTGTATGGAGGCACCGTGGTCAGCACCAAGACAAATGGTTTGTTGTCACACGTTCAGCAGGGCTGGTGTTACTCCACCTCCCACATATTTTCAAACATGCATTGTCTGTCCCAAAACAGATCTGGATCAGTTCTGATCACAGACGTTCCCAGTGCAGCCAAAAGGGGCCCACATATACGAAATGTGACCCACATGTTCCAAAACAGAGTTGCTGACTTTTGGCTGACGCGTGGCCCTAATCTGATGCATATGTGTCTCACATCTTGCAACTGGGAGCTGTCCGCCTAAGTGCCATCTATCCATGTAGCAAGTGGACAAGATGAAAGTCGGAATGTGGAGCAGATTTGGGCCAGAGCAGTGTTATCTGGGAAAAAGCTTTGCTTGTGTACAGTATAACCATGGTCAACTACTTGGCTTAGAGGCTAACCTCCACTGCACTGCAGTCATCATGGTTCCAGATACCTGTGACAACCTACCAGGACCTTATTGAGTCATGTGATCAAGGGTGTCCCTCAATCCGGCAAAATGCCATAGTAGGGGGCGTCCTTTATGGGTAGTGTCGGGCAAGTGGTTGAGAGGCCTGGAAGAAGTTCGGTCCGTACAAGAGTTCTTTTCCCCTTCACCTTTATTTACACACCAACAAATATAGTTATTTGCCTATTTACACGTGCGCACACACTCAGAGAAGAAATAAAACAAAAATAATACTCTCTACTAGCTAGAGATTTAAGATCAAATGACTGCAAAGTCATATGGATCCTACCCCTGTTCACATTCAGTCCTTGCTGTAATGAAAGAACCCCCCCAGTACCCCCAGTAACGCCACATATAAGTAGGTTGCCCCTCCCCTGGGCTAAACCATTAGTGGCCTGAGGTAATACTGGAGTTTTCAACATTGGTTTGCCGTTTCTTACCTGTTCTGTTTTTACCTCCTCTTCTGCAGAGGTTGGACTCACCCAGGTAAGTAAAACTAAGGTGAACCCTTCAATTCTCTTTTGACCCTCTATCTACATAGTTGATCAGTTCACAGATAAGTATATACAATCTCTATTTATTCTGTGCTGTGTAAGGGACCTTACATCATCACAAGTAACTCCCAGCCCATCTAGCTGTGCTGTACACTGTGATTACTCTGGGTATTAGCTGGTGGTCATAATAACGTGACTTGGCTCTTTACACAGTGTCCCAGTTTTAGAGGTGGAGTTAAAAAAGATTTTCCCCAAATACCATCATACTGCTACTTCAGCAGAGCAGGGAGCTACAGTGAGTGAGCCACACTCCTGAAGAGTCTCTCATTCACAGGGCATATACTTCTCTGGTTTAAAGCCCCAGATTAAATCAGTCATCAGTAGGATGGCGCCATCTTGTGGTTGTCTTGTGTGATCTCTTTATCTGTGTATGTGTCTGCACATGTATGATCAAATCATGACTATACATGGTGATAAGTGTTCAGTCCTCTTCCTGTTGGGTTCAAGTTTGTTTGCTGTGGGGCTGTCTGTATATTTGAAGGGGAACTCCACCAGTGGTTCCAAATTTCTGCATTAATGGTGACTGAGATGTAAACAGTCATTCAGACTGATTTAATGTGGAACGCTCCGTTCTAGAGACGCATGCAGAGTCAGAATAGATTATTTAAAAGCTGTTAATGGTGGAGAGGTTTCAAATTTCTCCCTCTTTTACCATCATCAACCTCCCATATAACACTCAGAGGACGCGTGTAGGTTCACTGCTGGTTGTGATAGTAAATAAAATGTCTGTATTTGTGTTGTAGACAATGTGACGCCCGGTTCCCATCACCACCACTGTACAGAAATTAGTCTGTAAGTTTTTCTGTTATTATTTTTATGTGCTGTAACTCGTTTCTGACTCCTGGTGATCNGCTCACTTCTTTTAAAGGGCCGTGGGGTGTAATTATTAGACATAAGCTAATTTTAAATACCACACGTCATCAGCTTTTTCAACATTAATAATTTTGGGATCACATCAACTAGATATAAGACATTACTTGCTGAGATATCATGTTTTGCAGTTAGAGGAAATGACGATTGGAGTAGCCCATTTATTCAGCTGTTGTACGGTACAGCACTTTGCCCCCTTTCTCTCTTCTCCATCACTAACCTCCGTCAGATCTGCTCCTTCAGCTTCTTTCTCTCAGAGACCTGCCCCCAGGTCCGATATGATTGGCTAACAATGTACGAGATCAAATATGATTGGCTTACAACTCAGGATGTGTGATAAGAATTGGACGAGCCGGGATTTGAACTAGTAACATACATGTACCTAGGAAGACTGGGGAGGGTCACTTTTGGACCACCAGCTAATATCCAGACACACCGCCGTGTGCAGCACGGACAGCAGCTAGACGTGCTGGGAGTGACTCAGTAAGGTCCTGGTAGGTTGTCACAGGTATCTGGAGCCGTGTTGACTGCAGTGTATCCCACGTCTGCTGGAGGGAGCATGGGGGAGGATCCATAGAGGGAACACAATGATCAAGGTGGTCCCACAGATGCTCAAGTCTGACGAATTAGGGGGCCAGGGTAGTGCTTGGAAGTCTTGGTTATGCACTTCCAACCAATGTCGGACATTTCTAGCCATGTGACATGTGGCATCGTCTTGCTGGAAGATCCCATCCACCCCAGGGAAGACGATCAGCATGGCTGTACGTGATCTGTAAGGATGGATACCCAAATATACAGCCTTGTGTGCCCACCAAGCCAGCTCATGACACATGACTTCCTTCATGAGCTACACGCTGCCGCGGTCAAAAGTAGGAAGTGGTCATAGTAATGTGACTTGACTGTGTATATGCCGTGTAGTTACTGTACCAGGGCTTCATTTGTTGTTGGGCACAAATGTCTTCATATGAAGGTCCACTGCTGTCTGAATTTCTCCTGTTGTCTGCAGTAACTCCTGAGTTTGTATATACAGTATATCCTCCATCATATCCATTCTGCTCTGAGTGACTTTCACTTTAATAACTCAGATAGCTCTAAAGCCTAATGCTACTGCTGGCAGGAAGTGACTGCAGAGTATCCGTGCTCAGCTGTGATAGTAAACGGCCTGGTGTCAGATAGTGAGGCCAGCCACATTCTTGAGACTGTGATTAGCTTTGAGAGGTGTGAGTCACATGGTACATGTGTAGAAGCTTCTTGAAGCAGAAAGTTTCCTGTACTTTGGTAATGTCCTCACGTAGACCGTTAGACCCTCTTGGTAATGTCCTCACGTAGACCGTTATGACGACTGTCCTTAACACCACGTCAATGTCACCAAAAACTGCAATGGTGTCGTGTCAGACTGTCATGACTCAGAATGGCAGTGGGTCATCTTCAGTGACGAGTCCTGCTTTTGTCTTGGTGGAGACAACCAACAAATCTGTGTGGGGGCACCGTGTTTAGCGCCAAGGTGAAAGGTTCGTTGTCGTCACATAGTAGGCAGAGTTGCTATCTTTTGGCTTTTATGTGGGCCTAATTTGGTGCATATGTGCCTCACGTCTTGCAACCAGGAGCTGTCCATCCAAGCACCATCTATCCATGTGCAAGTGGACCAGAAGAAAATCGGAATGTGGACCAGATTTGGGCCAGAGCAGTGTTATCTGGGAAAAAGCTTTTCTTGTGTACGGTAAAGCCGTGGCCAACTACTTGGCTTGGAGAGTAACTTCCAGGGCTCACCCTTCTATTGTTCATCATGGCACTGAGCTGTGCATCCACACAGAGCTGACACATCCGCATGACCCTGCAAGTGGCCCTGTATTTGGTGCTGGAGATGATGGGTGGAGCAGATGACAGAACTAATATGATGGCTGACTATAAACTCAGCCGTACAGCCAGTGAGAGAGGGCTGCTGCCTTCTGAAAGGGGGCTATCCTGAACATCTGGCTAAGGCTTGTCCTTTAGGGATGATGCCAACCGGAAAGAGCAGCACAGAGGCTCCTGAAGCTGTAAAGTGATTGACCAGTCTGTGGATCAACTGAAAGAAAGGCCAGT
>JAVGWN010001941.1:0-11679 GCA_034552555.1 Semaprochilodus insignis | reverse complement strand
TTCTAATAGTTAAATGAGTTTTCCTGATCACTCCCTCAGCTTAGCACAGTCTGAAATAGATTGAATGCACTTTAAATATGTCTGTAATTCCAGCTTTAACAAAGTGAGTAAATTAGTATTTTGATGGACATCACTGTCAGACGACCGCAGTGTCTTTTATATCAGGATAAAGTTCTTGTGTAAACACAGTTCTTGCTCAAACTAATCCGACACGTTCAGAGATCATTTTGGTGTTTTCACCCCTGTTTGAATTACCTGAATCGTTTCGCAGATGCTGGAGTTGGCTGTGTCTGGCATTTTCTGAGATAGAATGAGTGAGTTGTTACCCAAACTGAAGACACAAGAGGGCTTGAGAAGGTCTAATTTAATGTGTGGAAGACCACATTACCAAACTACAGAAGAAAGAATTGAATTAAGCAGCCAGCCAGTGCTGGAGTAGCCAGCCGACATGGGACCCCCGAATACCAGGAGGGAGGTATTGTACATACTGTATAAAACCCTGTCTCCCAAACAGAGAATGTGGCCAGTAAAAGGTTTAACAGACCTGCAGAATGACCCCATAAATATAGATCATCACTCTTATAGGCTCGTTTTTCATCATAATGTCCAGTGTGGGCAGCTGCTCACTATTACCCACTAGACTAAATGTCTAAATGATAAAAACGCTGTACAGAAATGTGTATACATGGATGTACGGATAGCCAATCGGAATGCAAACAAGAAAATCACCATAGCTGGGTCTGCCTTTGTGTGCAAAAGATACCCAAAGGCTGACTAAAACTAATGCTAGCTAACATTGCTGCAATGTGATTACTTGCACCTTACAATCCCTTAGTTAGCTCTCTGAGTTCTAGCTCATTTTACTGTACTGCAATAGCTAGAAGGCTGCACAAAATTAGGATTGCACCAATACCAACTTTCTAAGCTTTAAGCAGTCCATAGACCACATTATAATCTGGTTACAATCTTTTAATTCTTTCTTTACAGTTGCATAATTACAGTTGCGTTCATCTGTCCTGGCTAGATAAACGTGTTTTCTCCACCGTGCCACCCCTCCTTTAGCTTTCCCTGCATTCTCTATAGGCTTTGACTCCAATTAAGCTGGAAAGAAGGATGAATGCTGGGTCTTAACCTACATCTCAGTTTCACCTGCTACAAAAGGACTAAGCTTCTGAAGTACTCATGTTAATACTCTGCATGTGATGGTGTTGAGAATTCTGGCAAAAGCTTTCCTCCATTGAGACTTTGTCCTACAGAGAAAGGAATGAAAAGGCCATGCTGCCTGTTTGTGAACTCACGGGAAGATCCTGTGATCTCCAAGTTCTAAATCTGGAGCAAAGAGACGCGATACGGGAGCATAAAGATGCAGGCGCTCAAACTCATTTTAGTCTTACCCCAAATGTAATGTCACACATAACATTACAACCACCTCCTTGTATCTACACTCACTGTCCATTGTATCAGCTCCACTTACCATATAGGAGCATGCTGTAGTTCTACAGTTACAGACTGTAGTCCACCCTGTTCTTCAATGGCCAGGACCCCCACAGGACCACCACAGTGCAGGTATTATGTGGGTGGTGGATCATTCTCAGCGCTGCAGTGACACTGATGTGGTGGTGGTGTGTTAGTGTGTGTTGTGCTGGTGTGAGTGGATCAGACACAGCAGTGCTGCTGGAGTGTTTTTTGACACACTGTGTCCACTCACTGTCCACTCTATTAGACACTCCTACCTTGCTGTACTTCCACCTTGTAGATGTACAGTCAGAGACGATAGCTCATCTGCTGCTGCACAGTGCAGTGTTGGTCATCCTCTAGTCCTTAATCGGTGCCCACAGGACGCTGTTGGCTGGATAGTTTTTAATGGTGGACTGTTCTCAGTCCTGCAGTAACACTGAGGGGTTAAAAACAGTGATGGTGGTGAATAATGAGAAGATGGAGTTGAATGTATGGCTGTTTTAATACACTAAATAATATTAGTGTAAAAGCTGAAACGGGGGCAGGGGGCGCTGTCACAATATTCCAATTTACACAAACTTCCAGTTTATGGAATTGGATTATTGGGAGCTTGGTAATAAGCATGACAGTTGATTGCATCAATTGAGCAGTTTAAGATCTGAGATATTAGACGGTAAGATGAGATGAAAATTCCTAAATCAAGGTTCTGTAACTCTACTATGAATTTGTGAAAAGTCTTGACATTGCCAGATCATAACCTGGGACAAAAGGAGTTTTCCGGGATATGGCCTCAGCTTTCTTACTTACTTCTTCTTCTAGACTTATTTTTAGAAATCTGTTTCCTACTGTAGCAGTGTGTAGGGGTGTATGGAATTTGGCAGACATCATCTTTTGAGACTCCACATTTGCTATAAATGGAGGCTAGTCTCGTCTTGGCCTATTGACTGCATTCGGGGCAAATGGTGTAAAATTGGTCTTTTGCTGATCTATTCCTTTACAGAGAGGCATAACAGAGCTCGTCAGTAACTATGGGCGCTGGCTGGCCGTTGTTGAAGGGAGAGCTGAGTGGCGTATGTGGAAGGAAGAAGGGTGCCAGGTCTGTGTGTGGACGTCTTTGTTGGAGCTTCCAGATGTGGATCTGCTGTGGTCAGTGGCAGTGCCACTCACAGCCTGGTGCGGCCGGGTGACCAGCATGGAAAAAGGGACCCGGCTCAGATCAGTATTATAACTCTGGAAGATGTGAAAATTGTCCATACTCGGTACATTAATTTCCTTTTGGCTACTGAGCAGGATTTTAGGTGTGAAAGTCCAAAAGTCTGTAGACTCCAGCGGTTCTTCTGAAATGAGGCGTATTAATAGGGAGTTTGTGCTGCAGTAACTTTTCTACTCTTCTGGAAAGGCTTTACACTAGATATTGGAACACTGATGTGAGGATATGATTGCATTCAGTATTCCCAAGACCAATAGTGAGGTCAGGTACTACTGTTGGCTAATCAATTCTGGATCACTTCAACTCATGCCAAAGCTATTGGGTGGATCCTCATCACATTGGCTCCACAACCCAGTCCTGGGGTGCTTTATACCCCTCTAACCCACCATTGTCATTTGGCATGGTGACTTTTGATTCATGTGACCTCTGAAGGTCCCCTTTCTATAGGTCAGGGCTTTTCTCTGGCGCACTGGGTGACCTTAAAGCATCGGAATTCTTTCAAACAGCTTTTGTTTTCAAGACCAGGTAAGATGACTGACCTGGGTTTAGGGTATCGCTAGCTGTAGCACAACAACATTTAGCAACAGTCATACAGAGGTTAATAGAAATACCCCACACAGAAAGGAACACATAGCATTGTGATTGTGTGTGTGGGTGTCCATGCTTGCACATGTGTTTACGCCTTGGATCACAGATGTGGTTTCACAGAACGGGGACACGGTGGCTTGTTAAAGTAAAGCTGGGCAGATGTTGTGGAAAAGCCTCCAGCATGGCGAGAGAAAGAGAAAGAGGGAGAGAGACTGCAGCAGGCATAGCCGCCTCTAGTGGCTACATGTGTTAGGGGCGTTTCCATGCAAATGAGACAGGCTGCAGCGAAGCGAGAGGGACGGAGAGCCGAACGCTGGTGGACGCCGGGTCATGTTTACTCGCCTCCTGTCCGGCCCTTCTCCTGGCTGCCCGGCAGAGTCCCTATTTGTTTGCAGCTTTTGCTGAAAGCGTGCAAATGGCAGCAAACTCTGAAGTAAACAGCGACTGCGAGGTATGTTTGTGTTTTGCACCCCCATTCAATTTCACAGTGACACGAGCTGTGGAAACCACCTGTGACCGATTAGTTATCCCAAAGATGATGGAGATTATTGAGCTTTTGTTGGATATTTCTACTATGGTTCTTATTTAATATGTTACACTTTATGATAATAAATAAAGTTGCTTTTTATTGTTGTAAGATCCGACTGTGGATTGCTGCATCTGAAGCATGACTGAATGATCAGATCTGGAATTTTGATCAGCTGCTTGATTGCTGTAAAGAATTCCTGCAGTGATTGAACGTTTGCTGGAAGTACAGCAAAGAACAAAGATGGTTCTTCGAGGGTTCTTTAGTCAAGACAGTCGTTCTGTGTAAAACCATGCACACTCCAAATAAGTATTTGCATGCTTATATGGTTTTTTGCATCAAGTGATGGAGCACCTTGTCACTGCCCAGTGAAAAACCATGCATCCCCAATTTGGTTGGTTTTTCTTTTATGCATCATTTGAACACAGCAGCTGCTGTTTACGCTGTGTTAAATTTTCATGATGAATGGACCAACAGAAATGGCCAAAACTCCTTGGTAAAAAGTCTGGTTCCATTGACTTACATTATAATTAAACTAGGTTTTTGCCCTCTCCTGTAAAGTTGGCATTTGAGATTGGAGATAGTTGTTTTTCTTTGGACAGCGACCATATGTTATGTATATTATGCTATACAGAACCTTTTAAAAATGGCACAGAAATATGTTCTTTTATTGTTGTAATGAATTTTAAATTCATGTTTTTGTTATTATGAATATAGTAACAATGCAGACTTAAATACTCTAAGCTATTATTTTGACAGCAGGAGGTTGTACACGTCATATATCATTATTGTGCTATTGTACTAAAGGTCATATGTCATAATTGTACTATTGTACTACAGGTCATACATCATAATTATGATATTGTACTAAGGGTCATGTGTCATAATTGTACTATTTATAGTTATGTAGTATTGTCCCATATTCTGCTCCTAGATCTAAATATACTAACTTTGTGCATAATTTTAGAAGGTAGAATGATTCTGGCTTGTTTACAGCTTTTTATGCATATGCACATCATAAACATACTAGACTAGTATATTCTCATATCATATATTTATCAGCCATCATGCTTCTTTTGTATTATATAAGCCTTACTGAAAACTTTGGAGTGTTGGTGTGTTTCAGACCTTTTCAGACTTTGTTTGTACCCAAACATATGAGTATGCAGCTATATGCAGGTTTGTCGGTCTGATCGTGATGAGATTCGGACCAGCTGAGTGTAGAAACATAGAACGCAGCGTTGTGTGCACCTGAGAGTCTGTGTGAGAGGCTCCCTGTGTTCTTAACTCCGGCACGCACACCATTCCTCCCTTTATTGGTCTGCTTCACAAAGAGCCCTGCTGTGCTGATCTGAACAACCACACCATTCACAGCTCCTGCTCACCACTTTACAGGCAGAGACTGCTGGAACACTTAGCATTGCGTTGCAGCGCTGCTCGATATCGTTAGCCTGGGTTGCTGTTTTCTGGTCGGGTTTGTCACTTTTTAACGTGGCCAAGAACTGCCCACTTCACCAGAACTGCCCACTTCACCAGAACTGCCCACTTCGCCAGAACTGCTGTTTTTGTGTGACGTGTTGGGGGAGGGAGTGAGCGCTACGACAAAAACAGACCCCTTGGAAGCAAAAGCCACAGGAAAGAACCACGTTTGCAGTCTGGTTACTGTATCTTGCTAACACAGCTTGCACTTGAGTTACATAATGCAACTCCCTGAAACAGTTGCAGCTGTCTGAAACAAGGGTGATGAAACAGCCAGTCAAAACGCTGACAGCACATCACGTAATTGAAACAGAAATATGGTTTTAGCAGATTAATGGAGAACAGAATGTGGTCTAGTGGGCAGCTGAAACTCTGGTTTTCATGGTAGTGTATGGTTTTGTTTCCTGAGTCATGAAGTTGTCTGTAGCTGCCCATTCATTCATTTATGCATACATCAACATCGTTCTTCCATGTTGCTTCATCCATCCGTTTCTGAGTTACTTTTTTTGTCCAGTTGGCGTCATATAAAGGCTGGATAGTCATTTTAGTTCCGAGCAGGCCGTTGGACTGAGAGCTGTCAATCAAGCTGCTCATTAGCCACGCCTGCACAGTTCTGAGAGGTCTGATCAGCACTTTTAAGGCTTGTTTTAGCATATCACTGCTGTCCAATGAAAAAACACGTATCTCAATTTTTCCTGATTGGGTTTTTGGCCTCTCCTGTAAAGTTGCCATTTGGAGATACTTGTTCTTCTTTGGACAGTGATGATATTTATATCTTCCATATTTCATTTCACAAGCTTTGCTGTATATTTAATTAGACATGCAAGTTTAGTATCATGCAAAGGTTTATTTGATATTGTACTCTGTGTTCCCTGGGGGATTTAAACTAACCACCCTGCCCGCCTTTCAGGTTCATGGCAGTGGTGACAATTTGCCCTTACCACAGCTGTAGTTGTGTCTTATGGTGTATGTGGAAGTTGTAAACACTTGCCATTTGCACTCACTTGCCAGTTGGCTGGCAAAGTTATACATACTAGTCTTAAACTTGAGGTTCCGTGTTGCCTGATTCCACATACACAGTAGACCACACTGGCACTGAGCCATCACAGCACCTCTACATGATATGTATCCATGTTATAAATGTACCGGTTGCCAATAAAAATCCTAATGCAAGCGTCTGTAATTATGATTTGGTGACTTGAGAAATGGACAAAAACTGCCCCATCAGCATTCGATATACATCAGATGCTTTGTGTGGGCAGAGCGTCTGAGGCTGAGACAAATATTTTCATGTCTAGTGTACGGGTTCACCTCGTTCAGCTGAGCTTCAGCGAAACTTTGGCATCTTCATCGGCTGTGTGGGTTTGCTTGCGTCGCTTGTGGCCACATGGATGCTGCTGGGAGCGTCATTGAGCTCCAGAGCTGTTTTACAGGCAGGGTGTAACTGTCTGCAGTCCACCAACACATCTAGTACGCTGCATTCGGGCTGCCCTTTCTGGACGTTCAAGCTCTGCCCAATAAAACACCGAAATTAACACCAAATCACGCGGCTTCTTATCTTGCACCAGAAGCAGGAGAGCTGTAAAAACAACACGATTGGTTCCCCCGGCGTGAATTTGTGTCAAAGCGTGCTTTCATCGCACCTGCTAGAAACAAATGAGGCTTCCCACGCCATTGCAAAAGTAGCAAGTACAACTAGACATGTAGAGAGGTTGATGTGAAGGATCCTTCGATGCTCCGGCCACCCTGCCGTCTAAACTGGAGGCTGTTGTTATTATAAACTGTGCTGTATATTTACAGTGCATGCTCTTGAGTCGTGTCTGCAAGTCTGTAGCAAGAGGAACCGCAAACCTCAGCCCGTCCAACATCCCACACCGCTGCGTCCCGGCCTCTCTCGGTTCCTTCAGAGTTTATTTCGACTGCACAATGGGGCCTTTGAGAGCGCTAAATCACCCAAAAACAAAACCCTTGTGGGAGGAATTTGTTGTAATAAGCTTGCAACAATGCATTGCTGCGTTGACAGTCTACTTTAATGGTGCATGACCATGCATTCCAGACATGTATAGAGTCAACTACTATGACCCATGCTTGATCTCAGCAGTGTTGACCATATTAGCGAAACCTGTCAGAAGGACCGGGGAAGGTAGTGCTAAGTTGTTGGTGTACAGTTAGAGATTACTTCATCTGTTGACGCACAGCTGCCCTAGTCCTTTATTAATGGTCACCTTCTGACCACAGAGCCGTCCTTGGCTGAGAAACTGATCAGAAACTGACCAAGGACAGAGGGGGTAGAGCGTGGCTGATGGGCTGCAATCACTTTTTGCTCATTCAAATTAGACTAATTTGTGGACAGGTGGACACCTGACCATCACAGCCACACGAGGTTGTGCACTTTCTATTTTGAACCACGGGGAGTTATATTGAGTTGCCCACCTTTGCCGCTAAAACAGCCTCCTCTCTTCTGGGAAAGCTTTGGAGTGTATGAATTGGTGCCGATTCAGTCAACAGAGCATTCATGAGATCAGTCACTAGTGTTGGACTGGATTGCAATTAATGTTCCAACTCCTCCAAAAGATGTTCACGGGGGGTGGAAGCCAGGGTTCTGCGCAGGCCACTTGAGTTCCTCCATGCCAAACTCATCAAACCATGTCTTTATGGAGCTAGCTTTATGCACACGGGCACGGTCATGCTGGAACAGGAAAGGACCTTCCCCAAACTGCTGCCACAAAGTTGGAAGAATGTACAGTAACTGTTTTGAATGTCCACTGTACATTGGGGTAGGGTAGCTGTTCTCCTGTCATCCACTTAACCCAGGATCATCCATCAGACTGCCAGATATTGCAGCATGATTCATTACTCCAGAGAACATGTTTCCCCTGCTCCCAAGTCCAGTGCCAGCGAGCTTTACACCACTCCAGCCAATGCTTGGCATTGCATATAGTGATCTTGGTCTTGCGTACAGCTGATTGTAAATGAAATCCCATTTCGTGACGCCCCTGATACACAGCTGATGTTGCTTCTAGAGGCAGATTGGAACTCTGTAGTGAGTGAAGCAACAGAGGTTAATGTGCTACAGGCTTCAGCACTCAACTGAGTTTGTGTGGTCTACCGCTTTGTGGCTAAACTGGCTGAGCTACTGTTGCTGCTTACAGTTGTCTGGCGGAGAACTAGCAGGGCAGACATTTGCGCACACTGACTTGTGGCAAAAAAGGTGCCATCCTATGAAAGTGCCATGTTTAAAGTCACTGAGCTCCTCAGAGTTTATCTCTAGAGATGAAAGAGCATGAGCATGAAAGTGTGCTTCAGTTTTTACCTGATAGCAATGGGTGTGGCTAAAACACTTGACCTCAATAATTAGGAGGGGTGTCCACATACTTGAGGCCATATTTTTCGTTTTGAAAGTTTAGAAACACTTTCTGCTGAATTACTCTGCCTCTGTCAATGAACTACATGAGATGTTATAACATGGTTATGTTATCGCTGGTGACAGCCATGATTTCGAAGGATGGATTCTTCCCTGGTTCATGGGGTTAATCTGAGGTTTGACAGTGATTGCACATGACAGCATGCAACAAAGCTGATATAAATAGGAATCAAGAGTTGACAGTTTGTGACCTTTCTCACTCTGATCTACCCACTGTCTGGGTCCGGATCTAGCCTCTCATGCTTTGAGTTCCCGGTTATTAAGGCTAACAGTTTTAACTCCAGTGTTTCCACTTGTGTACAGCGTTGGAGTGTAGCTCCTCTTTTCCATGGAGGTTTATTATGAGGAAAGTATGCGTAGGCGTCAATGACGTTGTTGACTTTTTCTCCTGGATTCTGGCTCCTTTGTAGCTCAGATGTTAAACCACAGACGTATTACTTGTATTACTTATGTACTTATGATTCAGTTGAGAGTTGTGACATTGATGAAATGTGGGACCACATACAGATCCTTGCATTTCATGAGCTTAGAAACCAAGGGTCGAGTTTTGATCATACATTTCCACTGCTAGTTGAACATTTCCAGTTTGTTTGGTGTGAAATGCTCAGTTTTAGAGAAACTTGGTCAGAACTGTTCACAGTGGTGGTGATGGGAACCAGACGCCCACCTCTAAAAGCTCCCTCACAGAAAGTTATTACAAGAAATGGTTGTCAGTACGCTGCCTGATGTTTTAGAGGTGTTTTTTTCGATCGTTTTGAGAAGGTTCTGACCTGAAAGTCCATTCATGGTGGAGGGATACATTAGTAGGGTGTTGTGAGGCAAAGTAGTCCCCTAGGAAATCATATTATTTTTCAGATTTCCTGCCATTTTACCATCATCAACATTCCATATAAAAACTCGGAAGACACGTGTTCACTGGTGGTTTTGGATAGTAAATAAAATGGCTAAATTTTTTTTATAGACGTGGTGACTCCTGGTTCCCATCACCACCACTTTAAAGAAAGTAGAGTCTGTACAATCATTTCATTTCACCCCAAACCACTCTATGACCTCTCAACCATTGAATTCTGGGGGGATTTTGAGAAAGTGGTGGACTTCCCCTTTAAAAGTGGCTGCAATCACATCGTGTCAAATGATGCCCACTCAGCTCGTAACGCTAGTGAGTTTTTCCACGACGTGGCATAGAGCTGAATGGTGCAGAAAGCTGGTTAAGGAATTAATTACAGTAAAGATGCCTGCTGAGCTGCGGCTGCTCACTGACAGGCTTCGCAGAGTACGACCAACAATGAAATGAATGGCCCGCAAACAAAATGGGCACTGCACCCAGAGAACAGGCCTGCAGTGATCAATAAGAGAGCAGACGCTTACTGCATCATTATGTGAATGTCCTCCCCAGCTTCAGGGAAAATGCCAGAGCAAAAAGAAAATGAGCAACACTAACAGGGCTATAGGGGGCATTATAATGTCCTTATAATTATGATGATCTTATTAAAACAAGCTGGTAATTAATTGACTGCTCATTACTGCTTTGATTAGCAATAGCATTACATTTATATTTTTCAGAGCACTTTTATTTTAATTTTATTCACAATTTATTTGTTGGGAGAGGACAGTGGAGTGGTGGTGTGGAGTGAGCATGGTGGAGTGGTGGTGTGGAGTGGGGATGGTAGGGTGGAGTGAGGATGGTGGGGTGGTGGGGTGCAGTGACGATGGTGGAGTGGTGGTGTGGAGTGACGATGGTGGAGTGGTGGTATGGAATTAGGAGGGTGGAGGGGTGTGGAGTGAGGATGGTGGAGTGATGGTGTGAAGTGAGGATGGTGGAGTGATGGTGTGAAGTGAGGATGGTGGAGTAGTGTTATGGAGTGAGGATGGTGGGGTTGTGAAAGGGGGGTGGTGTTGGGTGAGGACGATGGAGTGGAGGACGATTTGTGGGGTGATGTGGTACAGTTAAGACGGCGGTCTACCGCAGCACACAGAGTTAAACCCGAGCCTGGGGTCTTAGTTAAGCTCTAGTCGAATGTCTTTTATACCTGTAAATATATGTAAAATATTATGATACACAAGTATGAAAGAGCTTCAACATGCTTAATGCAGATGTTAATGATTGGCTAAAAGGAGTGACTGCATTTGGGTGTGCCAAAGACCATAGTGTGAAGGAAGTAGCTGAATCTGCAGGTGTATGGAAGCGTACGGTCATACGGGTCTACCAGCAGTGGCTAAAATCCCAGTCTACAGGAAACTCTCACAGAATTGTACCAGGGAAGGCATCCACCAATTCCGGCCCAACTGACCAATTCTTTGATGCAAGAATGTCTGAACATTGATGTGGCCTACATCCAGAAACTTGTCCAGTCCATGCCAAATCCAGTCATAGTTGTTATTGGTGTTCGTGGAGGTATTACACGCTATTAGGTACGTTCCAATGACAGGTGACCTTATAGTTTTGTCCATAGCTTGTATTGCAGTGTGTAACATTTCTTTTAAAGTTGTGCCATTAACTTCATAAACACAAGCTAATATGTTTATATACGTATTTAGCCTACAGCAGTTTAGCCCCGCCCAGTAAAGAGTTATAGAAAGTGTATCAGCTTGGACTGCTTGATCAAAGCAGTGCCTATCAGAGCTGAGAGAGGTTGGAAAATGGACACAGAAGTGAGTTATGAGTACATAAACAAACGCAAATGTTGTAAGTGGACCTCTGGAGAGAATTATTAAAATACAATATAGGGGAAAATGTAGCATACAGCTCCTTTAATACATGGGCATTATAAAGCACATTATGCTGGAGTGTTACAGGAAAATAGGTTGGTCCCGTTGCGATCGTTTTGTGTGTCGATATGCAGTGAAGGGAAGCTGTTTGGTAGCTCCGGAAACTCGTATTAGCAGAATCAGGCCCACGCTGCTGTGTCCTGTGTTGGTGCAGTAGCTGGGGAGGCTGGTGCTGATTGGGGCCCTGGGGCAGTGTGGCAGCTCAATGAGGCTGAAGGACACCAC
>JAVGWN010001940.1:0-11682 GCA_034552555.1 Semaprochilodus insignis | reverse complement strand
TTGTTGAAGTAGAAAGAATGCAAATGATTTGTTGCCAAATTTTATGTCATGATTTATTTAATAGCTTGCTGAATAGCAAATTGAAATTTGAGTGAATCACTGTGAATTTTGAGAATTCTTCAAATATTTAATAATTTCCCAAAGAATGATGGTCAAAAAGAATGATTGTGGAATTTGAGATTTTGCACTGTGTCCTCAAGAATTGGAATCCATGATTTGTTGCCGAATTTTAATGTCATAAATTATGAAATCTCAAATTTTGCATAGATTTCATTTGTTTCTGATTGTTTTGGAATCTATTAAAAATCGTGAAATATGAAATTCGGCAACAAATCATTTGGATTCCAAGTTCTTGAGGGTACACTTCAATAAATCATGAAATTTTGAATTCCACAATGAATTCCACAATTCCTAAACAATCAGGATTTAATCATTTCCCACAGAACCTGAAGCAAAAAATCTGAGTCCAATCTTAATGAAAATTAAGATTTCAAAATGCACCAAAAACATTTGAATCTAATCAAAACATAGTGACGTTTGACGTTTGAACAGTCACCTACCGCATCATGATTAAATCGATGAACTGTAGGAGCGGAGCGGCGGTGCTGTGTTTACTGCTGAACTTCTTCTGTAACGCGGCGGTTGTGGTGCGGCGGCTGAGCCTCATTTTGCCTGACATGATTAGCTCTCTGCGGGTTTCTCTCAGTGGCAGCCCCCCATGACGCTGGAGGAAGGGGGCTCAGCCCGGAGCTGCATGACACGGCGCTTCAAGAGACTCTTCATTACAACTTAATAATGTGTCATCCACTGCTATTCCTCCGAGTCCGGCACTGACTAATCTTTAAACGCAGCTAATTTATCACCGCGTGGCCCTCTGTAAAGTGAACTGAAACCCTCTCCGCACCCCTCTTAGATTCCGGAAAGAAGAAGAAGGAGCACATATTAGAGTTAGAACACGTGGAGTCGGCTCGGGAAGATAACGTATGCAGCACCCCCTGAATTCGCCTCCCGTCTGATCTATATTGCGGCTGAATGGCGAATCATCTTGCATTTCATTTGTTTGTAATGTGCTGCGAAGAATGCGTTTCAGTGGCTTCTATATTTATGCCATTCAGATATCCTATAATGTCATTTGCGTCTTCCCCACAGATGTCTGGCAGCTGTGTAACGGAGAGCCGAGATGAGAGAGGTGCTGCATGCTTTAATAAAGCGCTGTTACTTTGGGCACACAATGGATGTGACTGTATGTGTTTATGATTCAGCCAGCGCTTCCTCTGAGCACCGTGCTGCCAGCGTTTGCATGGGAAATGCATTTGGAGTACCTCAAAGGAGGGAACAAAAAATGCAATATGTTATATTTCCATGCTCCTCTGACTTCATCTGACGTGCCGCTATGTACAGTAATTGTATATGGCTGCGAAAGCGGCAATGATGGATGCAAATTATAGATTCGTTCATTATTAGCGAAGCCCTCGTCCTTTATCTGTACTGGAGCCAAAAAAAAGAAAGAACTGGGCAAAATTAGATGCTATCTTGGCAAGTGAAAGCATTTTAAATGTAGTGCCTGTAATGCATCTAATATATATTACTCATTATGACAGTGTTGTCAGGATTCAACCTATTTCAAGGCTTTTATGACTGGCTAATGGTAAGTGATGTTATTTTCCTTTCATTGAGTCATGCGGTCTTAATGCTTTGGCAGATCATTTGGCTTGCTTCCTTGGAGGAAGTAACCTTATCTGCCAATGCAGTGAGAAGCGCACAAGTGAAATTAGACACCTTGCTCGTTTACGGTGGTAGTAATTTCAGGCTCCTGCAGATGGCGCTGCACGAGGACGATGGGGCTGTAAATCCCTGCGGGGTGTGAGTGACGGGATCCATAGATTGGGAAGAGGTGGTACAGTGCAGGGAATGTCTCATTCCATGTATGGAAAATGGCTCCCAAGCAGATAAGTAGCTGAATCTGCAGGTGTATGGAAGTGTACGGTCATACGGGTCTACCAGCAGTGGCTAAAATCCCAGTCTACAGGGAATTCTCCTCGGAATTGTGCCAGGGAAGGCATCCACCAAATCTGGACGAACTGACCAATTCTTTGATGTAAGAGTGTCTGAACATTGATGTGGACTACATCCAGAAACTTATCCAGTCCGTGCCAAATCCAGTCACAGCTGTTATCACACACTATTAGGTACGTTTCAGTCACAGGGAGTCGTATTTTGTCTGAGGGCTGAAATACATTTATTTATTGTACAAGCCCTCAACATGGTCAGTGTCACACGTTTGCTTCGATATGAGTAGAGACCTAAAAATAGAAACTCTACATTAGTATGTTTTTTTTTTTTTTCAAGCTTGAATGGAAAAAAGAAATCCAAAGCTTTCTGTGTGACTTTGGAATTCCACAGTGGTATTTTTGGATGTATTTATTTATTTGTGGTAATGATAATATTGAAAAATAGGCAGTTATGGTGAACATGCCTTTTTCGACCAGATTTTTGATACTAGTCAAAAGTTTAGACGCGGCCACTCATAGGAGGTTTTCCTTATGTCCTTAATGCTTAATAATAATCTTAATAAAGTGAAGACATCAAACTATCAATTGGCACTCATGGAATTATACAGTCCACCTTAAAACCCTCCAGAATGGACCTTTACAGGAGAATGAACCAGCTATCTTAACCTGCAGTGGAGCTGATAGAACAAGGTTTATTTCTAAGCAGGTTTGGAGCAATTCTATTGGTCGGTCCCTCATGAATATTCACTAAACTGAAAGGAGAACTAGAGCTTTTACACTGTGCAGAAAAAGAGATCAAAGTTTTACACCACTAAATATATATTAGAGGTGGAGATATGGAGAAATATCATACTGTGGTACATCAAGAGGGTATGTGGGGTATCAGGGTATGTACTGGTTCAGACTCTCATCAGTTGGAACTTGAGTTGAGTTGAGAAATGATACTTGAGATAAGATGAGATAAGCCTATATACATGTCCATGTTGGCTTTTGTCAGCTGTCATGATGCACTTACATGGATGTGATATAATGTTTCATAATGAGGAATATTAGATATTATATATACCACATTCAAGACGCTTTCCCTTTGTCAAGATCTCATTTTTCTGCAGTGTAGAGTTTGAAGACCACTGATAATAAATAATGTATGGAGCTTTAGGAGGTGTACAGAAAGTCACGGCTGCGGCTTCCTTTCTTCCTCCAGAAAGGGGGAAAAGCAAAGGAGAGAAGGGAAGGAAACGGTAAGGGGCTTCACCGTCAGATCGCACCGAAACGGAGCACAGACGCAGAAACATCTGTGTTTATTGCCGGCCTTGTTAATAATGCAGATGCTCTCAGAGGAGCCGAGAGCAGGGGCCTGCAGCAGGACTGTCTGTTGATCCTCCGTTTTCAATCCTCAGCCTGTACTCGCAAACACTCTCCCTCAGTCACCCCTGCTCTCTCTCTCTCTCTCCGCAGTGGGGGGGATGGAACAAAGAAGGAATCTGAGAATCTGCACAGTCCATCTGTTGGTATTCTCTCTGAGAAGTTTGTACTGTGGACGTTAAGGTTTGGACAACCAGAGCCAGGCTCAAACCTGCTACATCCCCCATCAGAACCAAGCCGTAAATGAAAGGCTGGCTGCCACCGCACATTGGGGATCTTTTCGAGACGGGTTTTCCCTCAACCTTCACTGCACAGACTTCCTCTGTTATAGAAAAGAAGAGCTGGTTCGCACGGATTGCTGCTGCAGTGACTGCCCACACTGTGAACATCACCACGTTTTTAGGGCGGCACGAATGTGTGAGGGTGGGCACAGGTCAATAGTTGCAGCCAGAACTTTTGGTATGGATGGAATCTTGAATAACAGTGGTGTCTTGTCCTGAAGTGGCTTTTAGTCTGTAACGTTTTTTAAGGAGTGTTCAGTAAGTACCACAAAGCTCGCAATCCAAAGCTGTCAAAGTAGTCTTGGGTTTTTCAGAGTAACTCAGTAAGTGTAATGCGTTAGTGTGCTGTAAGTAGCGTGTTGGTGTGCGGTAACTCGGTAAGTGTGATGCGTTAGTGTGCTGTAAGTAGCGTGTCGGTGTGCGGTAACTCGGTAAGTGTGACGCGTTAGTGTGCTGTAACGTTACAGGAGAAAGGCCCCATAGTGTCTTTTTAAAGTCATTTTTGGACACTTATTTTGGTCCATTCATGGTGAAACTTGCAGACTATATCCAGGGCAGAAGGTACTTTCAAATTTGGTCAAAAACTGAATGATGGAAGGTTTCGTCCCAACTGTATTTTTATATTAAATTCAAGAAAAATAGAATAGAATGGCCCTTTACAGTTCAGTATCGTATATTTTTCTTGTATCTTATGTGTAATGAGGTTATGTGGGTTCATGTACCAAAACCGTCATCATTCATTACCATTTTCCATCATTATTTATCCCTTCAAAATAAACAGCCTGTTTTTATTAGTATGCCTTTAGTATTAGCTGCCCTGTATTGCACCTCATTCAGTAAGGCTTCTTACACTTTCTAGACTTTCAGCATAAAGGGGAGGAGCTAACCTGCTGATGGCTGTATAGGTGGATGTATGTTAATGCTAACACCACAAACACGGTGAATGGGCTGTTTTTGCAGCTTACCTTCCAAAAGACAAAACTATTAATATTAAAACAGTATTAATTATTGCCATTTCCTTGGAATTCCATGTCGTCCCCTTTTCTACTTTCATTCATTCATTCATTCATTCATTCATTCATCTTCTAAGCCGCTTGTCTTCCTGGATTGTGGGGGTGCTGGAGCCTGTCCCACTGGGAAAGGCAGGAAACACTCTGGACAGGAATCCGGTCCTTCACGGGGCACCTCCCTACTTTCACCTGCTTAATGGATAGAGTAGTTAATTAAATCAATGTGTGGTCGTTTGGGCTTCATGCACAAGTTTATAAGGAAATGACTGGGTTGTGTTTGTAGTATAGCTCCCTGCTCTCCTGCAGAGGAACAGCTGATAGCAGTGCAGTGCTATACTGCTGATAATATCGCTTGCAAACAGCAGCTTCCCTCTCTGAGACACTGCAGTTTGGACGTGGCTCCTCTGAGAAGCGTAGCACTGAGCTCTGGGCAACATAATGATATACGATATATAACACCATGATACGTGTTTCTGTGCCGATTGTCGGTATCATCATGGATCAGATTAATAATGGATCAGAAATTTGCCATCACCTGTACACAGGCCACTGTTTCAGAGGAGCAGTAAGAGTTGTGTTCTCTGTAAAGCTTGTATTAACCTATTTCCACATAGCACATCAATAGAACATGTCACGTGGGTGCCCAAACTTTTAACTGTATTCAGTGGCATGCAAAAGTTTAGGCACTCCAGTCTGTTATTTTGGATAGATAAGCGAGGAGAAGATGGACTAATCTCCAAACGGCAGGAAGGTAAAGAGAAAAACTAAGAAGTGCCATGCAAAAGTTTGGGCACACCAGGAGATTTGAGCTTTCAGACTCCTTAAACCTCATCCCAACACTCAGCAGCCATGGGCTCCTCTAAATAGCTGCCCAGCGATCAGGGTAGCCGTTTACTCAGTTCATAATGTAATAAGAAGATGGTAGTTCACAGGATTGGTGGAGGTCAAGCTGAAGACCAAGAAAACCTTCCAAGAGAGCTTCTAGTAGGATTGCTGGAAAGGTAATTCAGAACCTGTGTTTACCTGCAAAAGACCTTCAGAAAGATTTATCAGACTATTGAGTGGTGGTGCACCGATCCACTGGAGCAAGCATCACAGGATAGCGATCCCAAGCACACTTAAAAACCCACAGTGCACTACTTTGAGAAGGTTTTGCCATACCCCTCGCAGCCCCCCAACCTAAACATCACGAGACTCAGTGCACTGACCACTAAAGAGCAGCGCATGCATGGCAGCCCAGGAGCCTCACAGAAGTAGAACCCTTTTGAAAGGAAGAGTTGGTGAAAATCCCTCTTAGCTGGCTACAAAACGTTTTTGCAAGCTTTGATACTTGCCAAAGGGGGTCTTTCTGACCATGCAGGGTGCCCAAGCGTTAGCTCCAGGGGCTTTTCCTTAGTTGTTATTTTGTAACTATAAATGGCGGAAATAAAAAAAAGCAGTTTTGCTTAAAATATTAGTGAAGTGTGTGAAAAATGGGAAATCGGGTCACCAGGGGTGCCCAAACTTTTGCATGCTACTGTTTGATGAGATAAGCTTATATATATAAGTAGATAGTAATTATTATTATTATTATTATTATTATTATTAAAATGTATTATTTTTTCTTCTCATATTAATAATAATAATATTAATAATAATAATTACCAGTATTGTTATTGTTGTTGCTATTGATGTTATTGTTGTTGTTATTATTATTATTATTAATAATTATTATTATATTATAGTAATACTATTAGTATTATTTTTATTATATCATTTATAAGATTTATTATTTATGCTAATAATATTATTATTATTATTATTATTATTATTATTATTATTGATGTAATGTTATATGGATTGTATATTACTGTATTAGATTTTCACAGTGTTGCCCACCCTAGTGAGCCCCTGTACATCGCACAGGCCTGGTGTGTTGACGCTGCCCTTTCCGTCACACTTGGCTTGCTTTAATTAGACACTGAGGTTATTGATTGGTCATTGTTTTTTTCTACTTTCCTCTTTTTTTTGAAAGGTCATAGATCTAAGCGAGTGCACGTGATGAACAGGTCGGCGGAGCTCAGATTAAACGATGACGTTAAAAGGTGAGGTGGGGGGTGGTGTTTAAAGGTGGAATGAGCCAGCTGATCAATGTGTTGCGACTGAACCCCATCATTAAAGGGCCAAGGAGCCGAAAATAAATGAGTGTGCAGCGCGAAGCAGTGGCGGCAGCTCAGGCTGAGACAAGACATGGAGAGGCTGCAGTCATTTCAGCCTCAGACACCATTCATCACTGCTGCACACACACCCTCACACACTCATACTCACGCTGGCTCCCCTCTCCCTCACTCCCTCCCTCCTCCCTCCCTTAATATGTCTCCCTCCTGCTCTCCCTCCCTCCCTCCCTCCCTCATCTCATTCTCTTTTTCTATATGTCTCTCTCACTCTCTCTCACCCTCTCTCTCCCTCCTCCCTATCTCATTCCCTCTCTCGAAACGTCTCTCTCATTTCCCCCATAAGTCTCACTCTCCATCTCATTCTCTCCCTCTATATCTCTTTCTGTGTATCTCATTCTCTCATATGTCTCTCTCACTTCCTCCCTCATTCCCTCCTTCTATCTCTCTGTCATCCCCCAATGTTTCACTCTTTCATTCAGTCTCATTCTATCCCTCTGTATGTCTCTGTCTATATATATAATCATTCTTTCCCTCTATCTCTACCTCTCTCTTTTCCCCGTCTCAGTCTCTTTCTCTATCTCGCTATCTCTAAATGGCTCTCTTCCTCCTCTGTCTCTTTCCTTCTCTCTTGCTTTCTCTCTTCCTCTTCTCTCTCTCTTTTCCCCCTCACTCTTCCTATCTCCCCGTATCTCATGTTCCTCCTGTTTAAATATCTCATTCTATCCCTGCTTATGTCTCTCTTTCTTGTATTGTGTAAGTGATTTTATTTCTTTTGGCTACTAATAGTATATCACTGTCCAACGACACTGGCACTTAAAAAAGCTCTGCATGAATTCACAGCAGTGACCCATTTAGTCTGATTGATCAGACGTTGTTCATTGTTCACTTTATTTAAATATGCGCTCCAGCAGCAAACACCTGAATAATATCTGTCATCATTTGAATTGTCAAGTCGTGTATCTCATTACATAACAACAGCATTGTCATTTACTTTATAGGTAGTCTAATCATTGTCTGATTAGCCTCTAGCATAATGCTGATTTCCACTAGCACCTCTCTGGAAGTTTGCAGTGTTGTTAGCGCCAAGCTAAATGTGTATAATCACATTTGATGCTAACTCTAGCTTAAACATGGGCATGTGAAGCTCATATCAGGCATAAAGGCAGCACTCTGTATGCAGTTTTACCACAACTCCTTCTGGAAAGGTATGGGTCTTCAGTTATAGCTATAGTAAGAAGCTAGCTTGGTATTCCCAGCATGGACATCATGGCAGCGGCTGCAAAGAGATTGAAGAGGAAGATGTCGGAGAAAGCGAGGAAGAGAAGAAGAGACATTGACCGAGCAAGAGACCAGAGCACATCTTATACTGTCTTTCACTTGTCGGGGAGAGCTAACAGTGGCAAAATGATGCAAGCCAGTCTGACAGGTAACAGGAGAACAACTAAAATCTGACAGCAGACTGTTCATCCCTGCTAATTTTCATAGTATAAGTATAGTCTATAGAGTCTATATGTCTATATATAGTCTGTATATAGTCTACAGAGTCATGCGTGCATGTGAGGAGAAATCAGATTCTGTGTCCTTCAGCTGTCCATATGGGTGGGAAGGGACAGGGGAGCACAAAGCCTGACAATGGTGTGAAAGTGAATTACGCTCTGCATCTATAGGGGGACCACAAAAGCAATTAATACCAATCCTTGCATAGTGTTGCTTGTGCCAGAAAGTGATTACACCTAAATTATGAAATTTGACCCAGGAAGTGATAAGCATACCCTATAAAATATTAATAATCTGTGACGGAAACATACCTAATAGCGTGCAGTACCTCCACGAGCACCAATAACAGCTGTGACTGGCTTTGGCATGTACTGGACAAGTTTCTGGATGTAGTCCACATCAATGTTCAGACACTCTCACATCAAAGAATTGGTCAGTTGATCCAGATTTGGTGGATGCCTTCCCTGGCACAATTCCGAGGAGAATTCCCTGTAGACTGGGATTTTATCCACTGCTGGTAGACCCGTATGACTATACGCTTCCATACACCTGCAGATTCAGCTACTTCCTTCACACTATGGTCTTTGACACGCCCAAATGCAGTCACTCCTTTTAGCCAATCATTAACATCTGCTCTGGAGCCATTTTCCACACATGGAACGAGACATTCCCTGCACTGTACCACCTCTTCCCAATCTATGGATCCCGTCACTCATACCCCGCAGGGATTTTAGCTCCATCATCCTTGTGCACCGCCATCTGCAGGAGCAAGTTACTACCACCTCAAACACACAAGGTTTTGCAAATAGTATTACCGTATTCCCGGACGACTGCGCTCACCGCCGTAGAAGATCCACTGTAGAACAAAGCACTCGTGCTGTAAACTGATGATGCTGAAGATGCTGGCGAGCAGGCGTGGAGTGGATCTGCTTAGTCTTTTATCCATGCACTGTGACCTCTGTTGAAGATACGGAGGATAAAAGTGTGGTTATTATTGTTATTATTTAATTAGGACGTAGTAAAATGAAACACTTTCAAAACATTTTTCCCCTGTAACCTTTTTTCTGCTCTGCTGAGGATGCAGGATTTTATCTCCATACATCAAATTAAAGTGTCNGTAGTAAAATGAAACACTTTCAAAACATTTTTCCCCTGTAACCTTTTTTCTGCTCTGCTGAGGATGCAGGATTTTATCTCCATACATCAAATTAAAGTGTCCCCATTCTGTCAGGCAGCTCAGCCAGGAGAGAGGAAGGAGTTTCTTGGCTGCAAAAGTGTTTTGCCTCCTCCTTCTTCTTCTTCTTCTTTTTTTTTTTTTTCTTTTTTCTTTTTTACTCACAAACAGAATGCGGGTCAAATGCAAGTGTGAAATCGAGCAGATGTATGCTTTAAAGTAAAGGGACTTGAAGGGAATGAAGGAGGGTTTTTTCATCTCTTGTTTCATGTGGAAGGAGAGCGTGTTTACATTTCTGGTTTTGTACAGTATGTGTGCCATGATTTACGTGGGCACTTTTGAGGAGTAGCTTCTTTCTTTCTTTGTTACTTCCCTTCTCTCACTCTCTCTCTCTCTCTCTCTCTCTCTCTGTTCAGTTTAGTCCAGGGTTGAATTATTAGCATGATGAATATTAGCACTCCTATCCTGAAAGCTTTGCTAAAGAGTTTAAGAACAACACTGAACCCTTACTAACACATACAGGGGTAATGTTAATGGTTGTATGGCTTCAATGGTTCCCACTTCCTGCTAGGCTATGGTTGCTATGGGTGGAACGAGGGATGAATAAACAACACATAAAGGAGTGCGGTTCAGTATGGCTGTGGATTAGAGTTTGGGTATCTGCCCTGAGTGTGTATGTGCAGTTTGGTGGCTGTAGCTCAAAGGAAACAAAAGGGCTTGAATGGAGGTGGAAATGAATGGGACTCTATGGGGGGAAAGAGGGTTGGAAAAAAAAGACAAACAGACGAGTGCAGGTCGAACCAGCATTGAATTTGTGCTCGCTGGTCTGCTCTGAGATGGTGTATCAGAAACAGCGTCTCTGGGTTAAGCAGAAGTACAGTAAATGGGCATGCACTTTTCCATCCCACGCATTCTTAAGGGGAAAAAATTCCAGAAAAATCCGTCACAACGCTGAAACTGTGCATCCTATCCAAGCACACCATTCCTGATCAGACGGAACAGTCTGGAGTTGGAGCGGTGTCAGTGTAAAGCGATGTGTCTGTGATGTGTTGTGGTCACTCACTGTCCCTCCGGCTCTGGCAGGTGCGAACATGCTGCGCTGCCAGCGTGCAGTTCGCTTTATGTTCTCCGAGGACATACGGAAGCTTCTCCGCGTGGTTTAAATACAGGAAATATGCGGGTCATTTTAGTGAAGACTCCTGTTAGAATCTGACAGAATTTGTTCCATTCAGGCAGACAGTGCAGCTCGACCTCAGTCTTGTTTTGTTGGTGATGTTGGCACAGACGTTGCTCTTTGTGTAGCCATGGCCTCGTATGCCTGTCCATCTCTATGCTGACTGGGTCTGTCCTTCATCAAGCTGGTTCTCAGTTTTGAGACTGAGTTCAGCTGATCTGCGGTTCTCTACTGTCGTTGCAGAGCAGAGTTAAGGCTGCACTTCGCTCCGTGAGTTTGATTAATTGTGTTGAAACTGTAATCTGGTTGACTCTAGATAGGTTTGCTGGCTGATTCTGGCCCTGAGCCTACAAAGCGTTGCTTGTTAGAAGGGTTCTACTGTGTGTTGTTGGAGTGTTTCTGAGTGTTAGTGGAGTATTAGTGAAATATTAGTATTGGTGTGTGTTAATAGGGTGTTAGTAAAGCCTTGGTAGAGAGTTGGTAGTGAGTGGTAGTGGGGTGTTGGTAGGGTGTTAGTGAGTGATAGTGGTATGTTAATGGGGTGTAATTGTGTGTTAGCAGGGTGTTAGTGAATAATAGTGAGATGTTAGTGGGGTGTAAGTGTGTGTTAGTGGAGAGTTAGTGTGCGTCAGCAGGGTGTTAGTGAGGCTTAATGGTACGTTAGTGGAGTGTTAGTGTGTTAGCAGGGTGTTAGTGAGTGTTAGTGTGTCTGTGTTTGCAGGGTGTTAGTGTGTATTACCGGGGTGTTAGTGTTTGTTTGTAGGGTGTTAATGTTACTGCAGTGTTAATGGAGTGTCAGTGTGTGTTGTTGGGGGTGTTGGTGTTAATAGGGTGTTAGTGGAGTTTTGATGTGTGTTAGCAGGCGTTAGTGGGATTTTAGTGAGTGTTACTGCAGTGTTAATGGAGTGTTAGTGTGTATTAATGGGATGTTGGTGAATGTTGGTGCGGAGCTGTGCTTCAGGATGAGCTGAGTGAGGGGACTGTAGTCTTTGTGGGGGTCAGTGTGTGGTAGC